>LPNX010102613.1:47884-65984 GCA_001517045.1 Pseudotsuga menziesii | reverse complement strand
ATTGCCTATCCATAGAGGTCAAACTTTCCATTATTGACTCATGGAGCACTTTGGAAAGTCCTGGGAATCAAATCTGCTTTATTCCTGGCCTCCTAGGTGCCCTTCTACTTTTTTTTCTTTGTTGACTGCTTTTCCAGCTTTTAAAGCACATAAGGAAAGCTAGACTAGGTGAGGTGAACCTGTTTTATTCCCCTTTCATCCTCCACTATTTCCTCCATGGAAAAGCATGTATGAGTTGCCATTTGACCACTCTTTATCTTGCCCATGCTCCCTTGCTAATTCGTGGGGTCCTTGATAGATTTGGGATCAGCTTTTTACACCTATGGGGGATTTGCCTATTTTGGGTAAGCCTTCTTTATGCTAGATTTGGATGCTTCCACATGCATTCGATTTGCTCATGTATTCTATATATTCAGCAGCCTATGTTATTATAGGGTTGGCTATTGTACACTCAGTTAATATAATTTTGTGTTACAGCTCCATATTCAGTCTCCATTGTTGATAATTTTGCATGATCCATTGTTAATTGCTGTGAGTGAAATTAATCTACTGTAGGCCTGAATTTCTAAACTTAACAGATCTATGTGCCAGCTGGAGTACTATCATCTATTCTTGGGACAGAGTATACCCATCTTCATGGCAATAACCAAAATGATATTGACAGATGGCAGAGTTCTCCAGTTTTCCATTGGAAATGTCAAAGATGAACTATTCGACTTGTCCATATTTCATTGAAGTGTGTTACATCTGTCTAAGACTTGAAGGAGGAGAATATTACATCTTGATTGTGAAGCAATCAACTCCAGATTTTGTGCAGCTATTTGAGGATTCGATCCACCTTTTCAGTCCATATTTTCAGCCTTGATATGAGCAGTGCTACAGGTGGCAAAGAGAGTCAGTCTTCCCAGCTTTCAAGCATCTTTTTAAGGCAGCACTCCTACAATGAATGCCACATCATTAATCTCAAGTTGTTGTGCGCCAAACTCAGCCTCACCGAGCACTAAAAAAGGAGATCACACTCATCATTCCTTGATTCAAGGAATCATATCTATTTTTGTATTTACACCGTTTTGATTAGGATGATAAGATCCATGCTTTTAGGATTTTGAAACGACTTTGTAAAGACTATAAAGTCTGAGTGCTGAGGGGAATAGGGGGTTCGATTGAGGATATATGTTTGACTATGTACTGAACACTTCTTTGCTATATGAATCACAGTTTCCTTTGGTTATTAGATATCAGTCTGTCCACACTTTCATTATTCTACATTTGATTTTATTCAGTTCAGTTGTTCAGAACTGTCATCTTCTGATATAGCTCATGGATGAATTAGTGTTTCTTTATATTCTTGTATGACCCTGCATTTCAATGTATTTGGTTATCTTGAATGTTTTTCTTCATACCTCAATTATTTACTGTGGCTGATATTTAATTCCTCGAAGCACTGGCTTATTTAGAGGCATGGCATGTTGTCTTACTGCTTAGTCTTTTAATTGTCCTATTGATCCACCTTTTCAGAAAACACAAAAAACATAATTTCTCAAGTTACCAGGCATACCTAGCTTATAATCCTAGGTAGTTTCCTGGAGTGATAACAAAATGGCGCCGTTGCCGGGGAGCGAGGCGAGAAGCTAATCTTCTTGGGAGACGACACAGATCTGGTCCTTGATGATAGACAAGGATTAGACACTTCACTGGTTATATATCTTCTATCTGGCAACTCCACAACATCATTCTGTCTCCAAAGAGGGCCAGTACCAGAGCAAATCCCCAAGGACCCCTGGTGTCTCCAGTATCAACTCCAGATCGAATCTTAAGGGAGGCGAAGAAGACCAAAGGTCAAGCTGTTCCAGAAGTCACCACTGTAAGTTCAACTGTTGTTAATTTTTCTGCTGCACCACATACCACAGTCATTATGCCTGGGGGAGGAGGAGCGAATATGACCCGAATGGAACAAATACTAGCTAACAGATATGCTCCACTGGTACTAGTACTTCCACTGTCTCAAATGCCTGTCGGGGACTACCAAAAATATATGCCTAAATTCTTCGGGCCAGGAAACTACACAGCAGAAGAGCACCTTGAAGCATTCTATGCTTATGCAGAAAATATCAACATCGAAGCTCAAAATGTTTGGATGAGAATATTTGTCCAGAGCCTGGATGGAGAAGCCCGAAAATGGTTTAAAACACTGCCAGCTGCTTCTATAGGAGACATCACCGCTCTTGATGATGCTTTCTTGAAAAATTGGGGAGACAGAAAGGATTACCTGCACTACATCACTGAGTTTGGCAATCTCAAACGTAAAACGAGTGAGTCTGTATCTGATTTCACCAAGAGGTTCAATAAGATGTATGAAAAGATCCCTGAGGTAGTCAAACCTTCCGAAACATCTGCTATGATCACATATTCCAGAGCCTTCGATTACCAATTTTGTTTGCTTCTTAGAGAGAGAGATTCTGAAACTCTTGTAGCCATGCAAGAGGCTGCCCTGAAAGTTGAATCAAATCTGTCATCTTCTGAGAAACTGAGAGCAAGTTCTGAAAGGAAGAAAAGGGGTGAGGAAGCCTCTTCTCCATCAAATTCAAATCAGAAGGTGGATAAGTTGGAAAACATGTTAGAAGCTCTGACATCTGAAATGGAAAATATCAGGAGCAGCAACATGCCTCCTGACAGAGCAAGGAATCAAAACCAAAATGATTACCCTAATAGAAATCAGAATCGAGCTGATTATCCAAACAGGAATCAGAATTGGAGAAGAAACCAACAACAAGTGCAACTCATGCAGAGAGAGAGGAATCCCGCTGATGGTGAGAGAATCAGGGCTCCTTTCCAGAATGTAGTGCTTGATGAAGAAGATGAGGAGGAGGTTCAAGAACTTGAAGAGGACATTCACTGTGTCGAGGCTGAGTACAAGAGATCTATTTGACATAAGCTGACTATGAAGGGTCATTGTTTGATCAGGAACTGAACCAGCTGTATGAAGGTCAGGCCATGCTGCAAACTGAGGAACCAATAGGATATAATCTGAGATCCAAAAAGAATGTTGGAAAAAAAAATACTCCAGTTCCTCCGAAAAAGACTGCCGCAAAGCAGCCAGCCCAAGAAGTTCAGAAAACATCTCAGTCACTGCCCATGGTAAGAACTAATCCCTCTGAGTCTGAAAAAATTTCTTTCCCTTCTTTCAATTTACAAACAGAAATTCAGAAGCTGAAAATCCCTGTGCCTCTTATTGAACTCATGAAGAACGAAGCCTTCAGGAAAGACATTTGTAAAAGTCTTGATCACAAATCTGTCTCTTTTTCCTCTGACTCCATAAACTTGTCTGATGATAAACCCAGCATTGTGCTAGGCCCTGAAGAACGGGATGAAAGCTGCCCCCCTTTTTATGTTTCTTTGGATATCCATGAAAATACCTTGCACAATTGCCTCCTAGACTCAGGTGCTTCCCATAACATAATGTCCAAAACAGTCATGCATGGATTAGGATTAGAGATCACCCGCAGCTACCATGATTTGTTCTCCTTCGACTCCAGGAAGGTGAAATGCCTTGGGTTGATAAAAGACCTTGTTGTTTCTCTGTCCTCTGCCCCGATGAAAACCATGGTTATGGATGTTGTTGTGGCTGATATCCCGCCCAAGTTTGGGTGTCTGCTGTCCAGATCATGGATGAAAAAACTAGGTGGAACCTTGCAAATGGACCTATCTTATGCCACTATCCCAGTATTTCAGGAGAAAGCAGAAGACTATACCGTGAGTCTCAGCTTTCTTTCATCATCAGTGATGAAAAGAATCCCGCTAATCATCCCATTTATTCAGTAGACACGGGAATGGGCTCATGCATCTTGCAGGTTGATGACTCTTTGCCGGAATCTCTGCCACTAAAAAAGCCTGTGGTCCAGCCTATCAACAGTGAGAAAGAAAATGGAGTGTGGACGATGTTCTTTGATGGAGCTTGCACCAAAGAGTCTGCTGGAGTAGGGGTTGTGTTCATTTCCCCCTCACAGGAAAAGACACAGCTATCATTCAAGCTGAATTTCCAAGTAACAAACAATATTGCCGAGTACGAAGCCCTGCTGTTGGGGCTGAATTCAGCCCAAGAAATGCAGATTAAAAGGTTGCATGTCTTCGGAGATGCTGATTTGATTATTCAGCAGGTCAACAAGTCATTTCAGGCAAAGCATGTGAGGCTCAAGGCCTACAGAGACGAGGTACTCAATATTATTCCTTCTTTCTCTGAATTCAAAATAGCACATGTACCTAGATTGATGAACGAAATGGATGATTCTTTAGTTGTTTCAGCTTGTAATTTCATCCCCCCTCTGCCTCCTAAACTGTCATACGAGATTCAAGTGAAATATCGGCCTTCACTGCTTGACAATGTAGAATTTTGGAAGGTGTTTGAGGATGATGCAGAGCTGACCAGGTTTCTGAATGTCATAGATGAATTTGCCGATTTAGAAATTGATGAAGACAATCAGAATGTACAGGCTGCCAAAGAAAAAACCAGATTTAAAAGCAGAATCGGAGCACACGAAATAGTTCATCTTTCTTCCAACAAAATCCCGAAGGGACTGGTACCTTTGGAGAGACTGTTCGACAGCAATGATGTTGCTGTTAAGCTTGAGAATAAAGAGGATGAATCTGCTAGCTATCCTTTGAATCTAGCTGATGAATCAGATCCAAAATTTGTAAATCTGGCTTCCCATTTGACAGAGCAGCAGAAGTCTGAGTATGCTAGCCTCTTGAAAGAATTCTCCGACATCTTTTCATGGAAGTATTCGGATCTGAAGACTTATGACACAGAGATCATTAAACATAAGATCCCACTGAACAAAGATACTACTCCTTTCCGACAGAAGTTGAGATCATTCAATCCAATGCTGCTACCCACAATGGAGAATGAAATCAAAAAATTGCTTGAGGCCAAGATCATTATCCCACTGAGATATTCCGATTGGATCGCCAATCTTGTCCTTGTGAGAAAGAAGAACGGTGAAATCAGACTCTGTGTCGATTTCAGAAAATTGAATAAGTGTTCTCGAAAGGACAATTACCCACTGCCCAAAATGGAACATATTTTGCAGACAGTTTCCGGGGCAAGTGTCATGTCCTTCATCAACGGATTCTCGGGGTACAATCAAATTGCTGTCCATCCTGAGGACAGAGAAAAGACAGCCTTCACGACTCCATGGGGTACATTCATGTACCAAAAAATGCCTTTCGGTCTCATGAATGCTGGGGCTAATTTCCAGTGGGCAATGGATATTGCCTTCGTCGGAGAAATGGGTAAGTTTGTCCTCATTTACCTCGATGACATCACAGTGTTCTCTCACAGCCATACAGACCATTTGCTACATTTGAGAAAGGCTTTCGAGAAGTGCAGGAGGTATGGAATCTCATTGAATCCTAAAAAATCATTCTTTGCACTCAAGGAAGGTAAGCTGCTCGGTCACATTGTTTCAGCAGAAGGGGTTAAAATTGACCCAAAGAGGGTGGAGGCAATCCAAAACCTGTCATTGCCTAGATCCAAGAAAGATATCCAATCTTTTCTTGGCACCATTAACTTCATCTGCAGATTTATTTCAAATTTTGCTGAACTGACTAAGCACATTACTAGCATGTTAAAGAAAGATTCGGAAATTAAATGGACTGAACAGGCCAAAACTTCATTCTAGGATATCAAAAAGGCAATCACTTCAGATCCGGTTCTAATCAGTCCACACTTTGACAAAGAATTTTTCATCTTTTCATTTGATTGACATGACACTATTGCAGCTGTCCTCTTACAGAAAAACGATGATGAACAGGAGCAGCCTGTTGCTTTTTTCAGCCGAGTGCTCCATGATGCTGAGCTTAAGTATGAGCCTTTGGAGAAGCAAGCATACGCATTGATCAAAGCCCTGAAGGCATTCAGAATTTACATTCTCCAGTCCAAGGTAATTGCTTATGTCCCCTCTGGTTCAATCAAAGATGTTTTAGTGCAGCCTGACATTGATGGCAAAAGGAGTAAGTGGGTGGCAAAGCTGATCGAGTTCGACATAGAAATAAATCCTGTCAAGCTGGTTCGAGGGCAGGGGTTGGCTCAGTTGTTGGCTGAAGAAAATTGCAGGGCATTGAAGATTTATGAAGAGGAGAAAGGTACAGCAAATTTCCAATGTGAAATTTCAGCGAACCAGACAAGGTCAGATTTACAGGTAACCTCTTATATCTCAGAGTGTGAATGGTACGGGGATATTGTTTTCTTTTTGCAAACTCTTTCCTTGCCAGAGGGACTCACAAGAACACATGGAAGAGCTCTTAATCTTAAATCTACCAGCTTCTGCATCAAAGATAACTTGTTGTTTTGGAAAGACCCTTTAGGGGTACTCCTGAGATGTGTGACAAAGGAGGAGGCTGTCAAGGTGACGAATGAATTTCATGACAGTATCTGTGGCGGACATCACTACTGGAAGACAACCATCCACAAGATACTGAGGGCGGGTTATTACTGGCCCTATATATTTTCTGATGTGTTTGCTTTTGTGAAAGCATGCGACAAATGTCAAAGGTTCCAGGGAAAGGGGCAGCTGAAATCTCTACCGTTGAAGCCCATCACAGCTGTTGGTCCATTCCAGCAATGGGGCTTGGACTTCATCGGAGAGATCCATCCTTCATCAAGCAATAAGCACAAATGGATATTGGTTGCCACAGATTACTTCACGAAATGGATCGAATCCATTCCCACGAGGAATGCTACTCATAAGGTTATTATTGACTTTCTGTTTAGTAATATCTTTTCAAGGTTTGGCTGTCCCAGGAAGCTGATTACAGACAATGCTCCTGCCTTTAATGACCGACATTTGGTGAGCTTATGTGAAGATATGGGGGTAAAACTAGCTCATTCCACGTCATATTACCCACAGGGCAACGGACTAGCTGAGTCTTCAAATAAAAGTTTGTCTCGTATCATCAAGAAATTGCTGGAGGAAAATAAGAAAAGTTGGGACAACAAGTTAAAATTCTCCTTGTGGGCCGACAGAGTCACTATCAAAAAATCCATTGGTACGTCCCCATTTAAATTAGTCTATGGCACTGAAGCCATATTCCCAGTCCAACTTGTGTTACCAGTGACTAATTTCCTTCAAGAGGTCAGCTCTGAACCTGATGATCACACTAGAAGAGTTTTCCAATTGGTGGAGTTACAGCAGGAGAGAGAGCATCTGATAGAAAAGTCTGAAAATCATCAAATGAAGGTAAAAAACACTTTTGACAGGAAAACAAAAAAGGAGGTGTTCAAAATAGGTGATTTTGTTTTGAAATGGGATGCAAATAGGCAAAAGAAGGGACAGCATGGTAAGTTTGATTCATTATGGACTGGTCCATACATTATAGTAGAGGCTTATCACAACAACACTTTTGTTCTTCATCATCTGGATGGAGAGATTCTCGCAGGTGGCCCATTCAATGGGAGATTTTTGAAAATCTACCTCTCATAAAGACCTCGGGTCTTTCTCATTGTAAAATATTCATCTTTTCTTTTGTTTAGAGTCAGTGTGTTAAATAAACTCCATGCCCAATGGGAGTACTAGACTAGGTGTCAGTTTTATTTCCAGGAAAGGCATTTGGTTCTGGGATTCTTCGGAACCTCACTGGGAGGATTCCATCCCCAAGTAGGAGCCAGATGTTATCTCCTAAAATAACCAGTCGATTTCTCATTATTTTAGGTGATAGCTTTGAGTCCAAAAATTTATTTTGAAATTTTTTAGAGTTAATAAGGAGGTCCCCATCCTTAGTACTAAGTAAAAAATCTGATTTATTTAAGTCTTGGTTTCAAATTTTGGGAAAGACAGGTTTTGGTAGTTAACTCTGTTTTGTGAAGGCCAGTTAGCTGCCGAAAAGGCTCAGTTTCGGCAGCTAAGAAGATTAACTAGAATGAAATTAGCTGGCAAAAACGATCTCATCAGCAAATTAAAAAAAAAGGGGTCGTGTCCGTACTCGACTTCACATCAAGCGAGCCTATGTTTTGCCGTCAAAAGGAAGATTAGAACGCATCTCATATGACCATCATGAGGTTTAGTGTTGGTAAGCTGCCGAGAGCGAGTCATGAAGCACCCACATCATTTCATTTCTAATCGCAGAGGGTTATACAGAATCTCATGATGCATACTTCCATCTGAAGGTTATCCGCAATCTGATTGATTAATAATTTCACATGAGCTGGGCGATATCATAGGTGATCACCTGCTGGGCTCATTCAAATGGGTATCTTATTTCTCAAACATTGCGAGCAGACCCAAGGTCCCTGGTTATGTCATGTTATCACGCAGTTGAAGTTCTGGTTCGATCCAGGGGTTTTTTATCAACGCAGAGCATCGATCCAGGAGTATTCTCATCAGGACGAGTTTTCAGCGTGGTGTCTCTCTATCATCTATTACAAAACAAAGGTTCAGCTCATGGAAAAAACAAATCTGCCACTCAGGACAGAGCTAGATGGGGTCTGGTATCTCGAGTCCCACCCACAAGTAGCTGAGTTTTTTAAGACTGCACAGGTTTTTGATTATTGTGAAAATCTCACTAGTTTCAACCAGCCACTTACTGAAGCATTTGCTCGAAGCTACGATGGGAGAATAGTGAAATTTGGAAGAGAAGAGTTTCATGTGGATGAGGCAGCTATAGCTGAATGTACAGGTCTCCCCAGGACAGGGCAGAGTTGGTTTAAGACCACTAAGGCCTCAGATATTGAGTTCAGATCGTATCTCCTACCATCCCATAAGGTAACCATTCAGAAAAGGGATTTTCCCATCACCTTTCTTGAACCTCAATGGCAGGATCTTTTAAAGGCCATTTTCGTTTACATAACTTGTGAAGGTTGATATCACAGGGTGCTACACTACCACTTCAAGCTGTTGAATCATTTCACAGGAAGGGAAAGTATAAATCTGCCATACTTCTTCCATAAGACCCTAACTAAGATGGCAAAGCAAGTCCAGGCTAAGCCCAGCAAGATAGCAAGCAGGATCTCTCACTAGGGTCTCATAACATTGATAATCAAAGAGCTTTTGAAGAAGAGAAGTGTAGATTGGAAATATTTTTTATTTTGGCATGAGTTCCCCACAGAGCTTGTCAGTGAAGAGGCAGTTGAGCGGGGTAAGGGCGAGAAGAGCAGCACTCCCAAGACCAGCAAGAGAAAGAGGAGAGCCATCTCTCCTCAAACCCAAACAGAATCCCCTTCCTCATCCAGCAAAAGGAGAAGGTCAAAGAGAAAGATGGTGTTTGAACAAGCTGAAGGAGCTCCTCAAGGAAAAAATCCACTAAATCTCCCCTACTCAGGATCTGAATCTGGAGACGAAGGAAAACAAGGAACAGAGCAGCCCATGGAGAGTGAGAAAAGTAAAGACCCTCCCTTGACTGATGTACCAGGTCCCGAACCTTCCACACCAGAGACCAACAAATTCAATAATCTACTACAGGAACTTTCTCAGGCAAGACATAGTGAGAAGCAGGTTAAGTTGCACAACGCAGAGCTGATTGGAAGAAATATGGCACTGCATGATCGGAGACAGGAAATCGTCGAAAGACTCAAGAAAACAACCAAGAGGAACGCAATGCTGATAAAAGAAAATGCCAAGCTCTACCGCAATCTCAGGATGCTCAGGTTAAAGTTGAAGGAATTGGAGGGGACAGAGGTACAACCAGTAGTCACAGAAGCACAACCATCTGGTCTAGACACGTTGGCTGAGGTGGCCACGATCCCTGAGGAAGTAACACCTGTGGAAGCTCAGCAAGAACAGCCTATGAAAGTTCAGCAAAGACAGACTAAACGAGTGACTAGAGGGAAAGGAGCAGCTTCAAAGAAGTCCTAGCGACTGGTCATGAGCATGCAGGAAAGCATCGTTTTGGGTTTTAATTTTTGAAACAGTTTTCAGCTTTCGGCAGCTTAGGCGAGCCCCACAGAGCTCATTAGCTGCCGAAAGGACTGACTTCCAACGGCTAAGGCACGAAATCAGCAGAATAATTAGCTGCCAAAAGCCTGTTTTTGCAAAGGTTCTGTAATTTCGCCTAGAACTCAGTTTTGATTCGCTGAACTGACAGAAATAAATGGATTATAAAGTATTTTATCTATATCTCAGAGGTTTTGAGCGAGTTGTGAATCAGTGGGTTCTTTTGACTAAGTTTCAGACCTTATTTGGAGGAACATCTCTACAAGTCGACTACCACATCATAAAAATCAAATCTGTGGCGCGTCCAACTCAGTTCACCGAGCCTTGGAAGGCTGCTTCATTTCACCAACCATCAAGCTGTTGAAGGAGATCTCCATATCAGAATTTCCTTGATTTTAGGGATCAGTCCCTATCTTTTTGCTTTTGACTGTCAGTTAGTGTTTTAGTTAATTAAACAGATCCATGCTTTTAGGATCTTGAAACTGCTTTGTAAAGGATTTAAAAGCCTAAGAAATGAGACTGTTAAGGGGTTCGATTGAGGATATATGTTTGACTATGTACTGAACACTTCTTTGCTATATGAATCACAGTTTCCTTTGGTTATTAGATATCAGTCTGTCCACACTTTCATTATTCTACATTTGATTTTATTCAGTTCAGTTGTTCAGAACTGTCATCTTCTGATATAGCTCATGGATGAATTAGTGTTTCTTTATATTCTTGTATGACCCTGCATTTCAATGTATTTGGTTATCTCGAATGTTTTTCTTCATACCTCGATTATTTACTGTGGCTGATATTTAATTCCTCGAAGCACTGGCTTATTTAGAGGCATGGCATGTTGTCTTACTGCTTAGTCTTTTAATTGTCCTATTGATCCACCTTTTCAGAAAACACAAAAAACATAATTTCTCAAGTTACCAGGCATACCTAGCTTATAACCCTAGGTAGTTTCCTGGAGTGATAACAAAATAATCAAAACATAAAAAGTGTTATCTCATGGTGTTCTTTAAAGGTCATGTTTATAATATGACAAAGGGTGAAAATGTAGTGTTATGTTGCATTCCAAAATTGGTATACACTCACAATTCCCATGATGTGGTTATGTCCCAATTGCAACATTCATTAAGGATTAAAAAATGATATACACTAACACAACCTAATATGTGACACATTAATAATGTGACATTCGATGTTCACATTATGATGTATATCATGTCTTATGATCCATTGTGGCATTCATCAATGGTTATGTCACATTGTGACATTGAGAAAAGGTTACATATCTAAAATGATAAATGGTTGTCCCATTCTAAAGTTCATTAAGGATTAAAAATTGATATTCAACAACACAACCCAAGATGTGACACATTAGTAAAGTGACATTTGACCTGCATCATGTTGTGTTCAATTGCGACGTTCATCTATGGTTATGTCGCAATGTGACATTAAGTATGGATTATATGTCTAATATGAAAAAGGGTTATGTCCCATTAAGGATTAAAAAATGATATATACAATGACAGGTAACCCAATAATCGACTTATTAATTATCTTACATTCAACATTCATCAAAGATTATGTTTCATTATGATGTTTATGAAGGTTATGTCGCATTACAACATTGAGAAAAGGTTATATGTGTAATATGATAAAGGGTTATGTCACATTGTAACGTTCATTAAGGATTAAAAAATGATATACACTAACACAGTCCAAGATGTGATATACACTAACACAGTCCAAGATGTGACATATCAATAATGTGACATTCGAAGTTCATTGTGTTATGCTGCATTGCGACGTTTATTAATTGTTATGTCACATTGTGACATTGAGAAAGGGTTATATTGTCGGTTGACAGAAGAAATGGTTTAAACCATCCACACTCTACATAGTAGTGTAGAATGTTATGTCGCATTGTGATGTTTATCAAGGTTTACATTTCACTGTGACGTTATCAAGGGTTATATCACATTACAATGTTAATCCATGGTTTGTTATTGTCTTTACTTAGTAATGTAGAATGTTATGTCACATTGTGATGTTTATCAAGGTTTACGTTTCACCGCGATGTTATCAAGGGTTATATCACATTACGACTTGAGCCATGGTTTGTTATAGTGTTTAGTTGGTATATGTCAACACAACCAAAGATGTGACACATTAATAATGTGATAGTGGGCATTTAATAAGCGTTATGCCGCATTGTGATGTTTAACACAGGTTATGTTACATTAGCGACATTCATCAAGGGTTATGTCACATTGTAATATTTATCAAGGGTTATGTCACATTTCGATAATTCCCTAGATGTGACACATTAATAATATGTCTTAGGATGTTTAGAAATTTTCTTTAAGAATTCTCTTGATATATATATATATAGTCATTTGACAGAAGAAATGGTTTAAACCATCCACATTCTACATATTAGCGTAGAATGTTATGTCACATTGTGATGCTTATCAAGGTTTACATTTCACTGCGACGTTATCAAGGGTTATATCACATTACAGCGTTAAGCCATGGGTTGTTTTTGTCTTTACTTAGTAATGTAGAATGTTATGTCGCATTGTGATGTTTATCAAGGTTTACATTTCACCTCGATGTTATCAATGGTTATATCATATTACGATGTTAATAAGCGTTATGTCGCATTGCGACGTTTATCACAGGTTATTTTACATTAGCTAAATTCATGAAGGGTTATGTCACATTGTGATATTTGTCAAGGGTTATGTCACATTGCTATAATTCCCAAGATGTGACACATTAATAATGTGATAGTGGGCGTTTAATAGGCATTATGTTGCATTGTGACATTATGTTACATTAGCAACATTCATTAAGGGTTATGTCACATTTTGATATTTGTCAAGGATTATGTCACATTGCGATAATGCCCCAGATGTGACACATTAATAATGTGTCTTTGGATGTTTAGAAAATTTCTTTTTTCATTATGAACTATGGCCATGTGGTTCACCAACGTCAACCATGGTTAAGTATGGCCAAAATGATGTATTTTTTTTTCACGTTAAGACTTTTACTTTTGAAAAGCAAAAAAAATTCATCTGTGTACACAAACAATGTTTCGATATTACGACATTTATCAATAATTATGTTGGATTGACAAAAGAAATGGTTTAAACCACACTCTAAACAACAAAATATGTGACTTCAAATGACTATATATATATATATATATATATATATATAATCAATTTAAAAAAAAAATTAAATAAAATATGATTTTTATCATTAAACATATTATATCTTATTAAATTACTATACTAAATTCTAAAAGATAATGTTTTAGACTTTAAATTTTCATAATATTAATTAATAATCAGATTTAGAGTTTATTTTTTCACTTTGAAATATAAATACATTATTTTCTTATTGTATATCTTAAAATTTCTTTGAGCATGATCAAAATATATCTCAAGAAAAAAATCTCTATGTACAACCATAGTCTTCATTAAGTCGAATATTAACCATGAATGAAGAAAATTAATCAAATGCCTATGTTTGCACTTATCATAATCTAGAAATTTTTTCCTCTAATATTTAATATTCATATCCCGTAGACATTATGATATAACCAATTTTTTCCCTATAATATTCATGTCCCGTAGACATTATGATATAACCCTAGGTGTTAAATGATTAAAATTTCTTTGAGCATGATCAAAATATATCTCAAGAAAAAAAATCTCTATGTACAACCATAGTCTTCATTAAGTCAAATATTAACCATGAATCAAGAAAATGAATCAAATCCCTATGTTTGCACTTATCATAATCTAGAAATTTTTTCCTCTAATATTTAATATTCATATCCCGTAGACATTATGATATAACCCTAGGTGTTAAATGATATATAATATTATTGTGAATTATTAATAATATTTCATTATTACTTTGAATATAGTAATTTAATTAAATAAAATATCCCTAATGTAATTATTCATAATGTAATTAATTAATTAAAATGTAACATCATAATTAAAATATATTATTAATAATTATTTTTTACATTGTTAATTAATCAATCAAATCACTTCATTAAGATTGTTTTATTAAGAGATATTTTTCTTTAATTAAGTATAATCTTATTACAATTATTTAAATAATATTATAATATTATTTCTACTAATACTTTGAAGATATGCATACATGCCCACCTGTTACTAGCAACAACCACATTAAATTAATTAATGTGTCTGAATACGTCGATAGGTGTAAATTTAAGCACATACCATAGGGAAAAACATTAATATAAAAAGTATGTGCCTAAATTTATGCCTATCGGTGTATTCAGACACATTAATTAATTTAATGTGGCTATTGCTAGTTCTTAAGGAACCAATTTTTCTGCCAAATAATTTGTCAGAGTCCCATGCAAACATCAATAAGAAATTCACAGAGTCCCCATGCAAACATCAATAAGCAATTCAAAGATATACAGGTGGCTCACATTTTGACAACAGGGTTCGTATGCAACCTGTTTATACCTTTTTTCTGAAGGAAAGAGCCCATGCCTACCTGTTTATACAGTTGTTTTTTTTTGTTTCCTTCATCTCATCACCACAACCTTACTGCAATTAAAACATGCAAGGGGAATTCAATACCAGTCCGTCTCAAAACAAAGAATGCAAGAACGACATTGATGATCGAATACAGTGGCAGGAAGCAAAAGCAGAAAGGAGTAGAAGCTACTGCATGAGATTACTATAGCCACCTCACCATCATAAAGGTCTCTAACAACACAAGGGAATCTAGAATTCAATTCAATGCAAATGAAATTGCACATTGCGAAAAGACCCTGATTTGAAGGCCTCTAAACAGTTTGAAAGAAGGAATTTCACATGTTCTAGATGAAACAGGCTGGCTCCCAATTGCAACTATTCCTAAAAGTGCAAAGGATAGCTAATGGGAAACCCATAGCTATATTTCCAAGGATTCTAATATGGAGGAAAACATTTTCTGTTAAAAGAATCACAACAATGAATTTTGGAGAGATGATAATCTACAACAGGATGAAGCAATTATTGAGAGGCAAGATTTGTTGGGGTGGGCCAGTTGTATACAAGGACATTTTTTTTGTCACATTAACATTGGATGCATATTTTATTGATATAAAATAGAAAAATTCTATTTAATGTGTTTCATGAAACTATTACAAGGGTTTTTGTATGTTTTTTTTATTTCCATATTTGCTTTGAGACAACAGGTTTTGGGTAAAGTTTTTTTTTTCAAAGACATTTCATGATAGATTCAATATCGAAACCCTAGGCGCATTGTACAACAACAAACTGCAATAGAAGGTGTTATTTTTCTTTTGCAGCAAGGCAAACTAGAGACAGGAGAAGTCTATTCAGCAAAGCAGTTGCAGGTTGGAACATCAGCAAAAGTAAGCAATGGGTTGGACCTCTATAACAAGTGAAATTATGGAAACCTTGAAAGAAGCCCCACATTTTTTTATATGACAAAGATCACTATACACATGATTTTTTTTTTACAAACAGTGGAAGGCCAAGGTGGCAAAACATTACACCAAACACCAAGCAAAATCCCCAGAATGAAAAGGAACATGGAATTTCAGATACAACCTTGAAAAAAACATTCAAAGAGAGTGAATATCAAGATTCAAATCCAGAAACTAGGAACATATTATCTTAAGAGGATAGACAAGGTGGTAATATGACATGTAATAGTATCTCATATTTTCTCTGCTTGCCTTCCCCCTACCAAACTATTACTTGGAATCTTCATAATCATAGTGCTTGAAAGAAGAAACCTAGGGGAATACATTTACTAGATGAAATTATTATAGTTTCCAAGGATCAAGAGCACAACATTTCCTCACCTACATGAAAGAAATTAGGGAAGGCTTCAAAGAATAATTTTTCCTTTCTTGTAGAAAAAAATTGGTAAGGACTTCAAAGATTTTTATTCCCTCTTTAATACAAAAGAAATTGTGCAAGGATTCGAAGAGTAATCAGAAACATCTTAGATTAAGAATATAGAAAAGGTGGTAATATGAAATGTAATAGTATCTCATATGTTCTCTGCTTTCCTTCCCTAAGCAAACTATTTTTTCGAATATTCATAATCATATCACTCGAAATAAGAAACCTCAAGGAATAAATTTACAGGATGAAATGGTTATAGTTGCCAAGGATCAAGAGCACAACCTATCCTCACCTACATGAAAGAAATTAGGGAAGGCTTCAAAGAATAATTTGTCCTCCCCTGTAGAAAAAAAATTTGGTAAGGACTTTAAAGAGTGATCTATCATATTTTATACAAAAGACATTGTTCAAATATTCAAAGAGTACTAATCAAAATTCCCCGAGATAAAAGCAATCAACAAATACTTTAGAGAATAGTATGTAATCCCTATTCTCCTACAAGAAAATCAGTGAAACAAATCCTTCTTATGAATTTACCATTGCAAAACAAATTGGAAAAGGAATTAGACAGTAGTCCTTTCCCATAACAAAATGAATAAGAAAACAATTCAAAGAATGGAAAAGATTCTTCCCCCAATAAATCAACAAATAATTTAAAGAGTAATTTATCTTCTCTAGAAAAGGAATTAGAAAAAAAAATTGAAAGTGAAAAAGAGTCTGTTAACACTCCGTTTTTAACAGTTGATTTAAGAACGTGATAGGAGTTCGATGAGGGTCTCATTCCCGCAAACTTCATGTGAAATCTCCTTCAGGATATCAAAGGTACAAAGTGAAGAAGAAAACGAAAGGTGTGCTGAAGGCGTTGGGCAAGGATCGAGATCAAAGGCTGAAATTGATCAAAGATGGATCAATGGCTCTAAACCATTTTGCGTGAATAGACATGCTCGACCAAAGTCATGTTTCCAATTTGCGAAATGGGTTAAAGTTCAGAACATTCTATGGTCGAGATGATATATGAGTCAGATATACGGCCTCAATCGATTTCACAAACCATACCTGCACGGGTAAAAGCCGTGATTTCAAATCATGAAGGAGGGGTAGCAGTCGTGAAGATCAATGACCACAATAACATTGGAGAGAAATTTATGGACATGGTCTATTTCACAGTGCATATTGGCACGATGAATACCAAAAGCTTCCCATTGCGAAAGATAGTGGGGCCCACTCAGATCTATGGCTGCATGAAGGATAGACTGTGATCAATTGTTGAAAACATGTCCTGATCCTGAACTGCTCGTGGTGTTTAAAGGAGAAAAAGTTGGCGGAAAAAGGAATGGAACGTGGATGGCAGAAATGAAATATTCCCCGAATCGAATGGTTGAGATGGCTCCAAGGGTACGTGATTTCACATCCAGTGCGGAGTTGATGGCGGAGGAGGTGTTCACGCATGTAATCTGCCCCCATTTGTAGATTGGTCGATTCCTTTGACACCATTCGGGATAAGCCTAAGATGGAATTCTTGTCCAGCGATGCTAATTTCCTCGGTTCGCAAGTGTGCCACGTGGTTCACTTCGAAAGGAACGGTGCGAAAGATGGAGTTTTTATTCCTTGAGACGACAGACTTGGAATTTACATGAGGGAGAAGGATGCAACGAACTAAAATAGCCTGATGCCACCATCAAGGTAATTGAAAGGATAAGAGATGGTCAAATTCACAGCCCTCGAAACCAACCTGGCAGCCTTGCGGGAATGGCTTAGAATCTTAGCAATGTCGGATAATATGATTGAAACATCAGGAGGAAATATCCCCACCCTGGCCTCACACATGCCGCCATTGCAACTACTCTAAGGGTATAGCCCTTCCTAAGCCGTCTCTGCTCACACTATATAGCACCATCTTCAGAAGATATTTGAGGCATAGAACTGTGTAGATGATAAGAGATATAGGGTTGAATTCCAAGAAGTGTCAAAGTCCTTCATAGACAACCATGACTGTGTGGTTCAAGAAATTAGTTCGACAAGGGGTACTCTTGGTCGGCAAACATGAATCTATGTTCTGGTTATCCACACCAGAAAATTGCCAATCACTGGGGCACAGATGTGAAATACCAAGGGGGATTCTCCTGCTTCTACACAACCCAGTTTCTGGATGTGTAGTGCATGGGTTTTGACATCCTAGCGACATCCCTCTAACACTATCGGATGTAGTCACGACCTTCGAAGTCCCAACTCACACTGGTGGAAGAACTATTGGAG
>LPNX010102613.1:26341-47861 GCA_001517045.1 Pseudotsuga menziesii | reverse complement strand
ACATATCTCATTGTGTTTTTACTCAAATTTCGATTGGGAGAGCTCGTTGGATGCGGAATTTGATTCTGCATCCAACGAGTACCCACACTGCATACTTTTGATAGACCCCTCTACCCCAAAAACAAGAAATACCTGAAAAAATGTGATGATGATGTCATCATCACGTTTTTTCAGGCATTTCTTGTTTTTGGGGTAGCGGGGTCCATCAAAAGTATGCAATGTGAGTACTCGTTGGATGTGGAATCAAATTCCGCATCCAACGAGCTCCCCTGATCAAAATTTGAGTAAAAACACAGGGAGATATGTCGAAAATACGAACACAAAAAATAGTTTTTTTCTTTCCTCCAAAATTAATTAATATTATTTTATTATTTTAACTATTATTTTATTATTTTCCTTAGGAGGCCCATTTTAGACCCCAAAATTCCTCTAATGAAATGCTTGTACTGGGACCAGGCGGGCCCGGAGCCTTCGATGCCACCCCCAGGATCTCCACTTGGTTGTTTGGTCATGGGCGAGGAGAAGGTCAAACAAACACTCGGCTACATGGTTTATGGGAAAACCATCCTCATAGGAGAAAGAGAGCAATATAAGGATGATAAGATTCCTAAGTTGCTTATCATCACCAAGTGCATGACCACCTTCTTCCCAGCCTCATCCTATAACAATGTTACCAGACGAAGGATGAGTCAAAGAAAGTAGTCAAGCAATGGATTCGAGTCTTCTTATTAGCCTTTGAGCAACATATGCTAGCTGGACAAGGAGACCCAAAATATGTCCGAAGTAGCCTGTGTAGGCAATTAACCATTAGCATGCCGCATGGGAATCACTTTCACGAAGCAGGATGGTAGAAAGCTCTGTGTTGTCAGTCTGCTTTATCACGTGCCACATCTCCATGATGTTGTTTATATTTGTAAAACATGGTGATAGTCCACTCCCTATACAGTTAATGTATGATAGTGACTTGTAACACCTTTATGTTCGGTAGTCTCAGCATTAGAATAGTATAAATACACTCCTGATAGATGGAGGAAGCAGTTAGTTGGTTGGATTCAGAAACATTCTAGGGCTAAGGCTCTCCATTGTAAATAAGTTTTGATGCCTGTGTTATGAATAAAAATTGCAAAGGAATGAGTTGTTTATCATAGCAGAGATTCATGTGTTGTTGATTTTCCCAATATGTATCTTCTTTTATGTGCAATATGTTCCCTGTTTTCACTCCAGTCTATTGATTGCTTTTCATGTCTGCAAATTAGGGTATAGTAGTTAGGAATTCATACTTGTTATGCTCCAGCTAGTAGTTAGGAATTTTTCTTTTAAATTTTTGTGGAATTCATCTCTCTGGTTCTCCACGTGATGGATTATTCCCTCTCTTGTCCTCCAACCACCCGCTAAAAATCTCTTGATTGGGAGATCAACGGCTACCTTGCCTTTGTTTGCTACCCTATGCCTTCCTTTTCTCTTACAAGTGTTCACTATGCAGGTTCTTGAATCCATTGACAATGGTTCCCGCCCTAATAATCCCACCTTGCATCTCACCTTTACATATTTGTTCCATTTAGGATCTTTGCCCCCTGATCATGTGGATTGAAAATCTTATGTGGAGTAGACTTCGGTGACACAAAAGATTGAAAATCTTATGCAGAGTAGACTCCGGTGACAAACGAGAGATCCCTCTCTGACTATGCAGGGCCAAAGGTGTAGTCTAAAGCGGTTCTAGTGTTATGCTGAGAGCGGGACCTTCCCCTCGACCTTCGAGGAACAAAATCCCGACGCAAACAAAATGGCACCATTACCGGGGATGAAATTGAAGATCCTCCCTGGGAAGAATGACAAAGATTTAGATCTGGTTGTTGATGGTGAACAATTAGCCAAACATTGAGAAGGTTGGGCACTTTTCACCTAGCGACTCCACTCTTGAAGGATTCAGAATTCAATGACTCCACTGGTGGTGTGACCCAGAAATCAAATGGCCGAGGAAAGCTGGCAGGCTCCATCTGGAAAATGGACCCCTTATAAAGTTTAGAAATGGCTGACGAAAGTTCCAAATACTCAAGTCTGCGTTTCTTTCAGGATGTCTTATCCTATCTTGTAAGTTTGCTCTTATCTTTTCCCAGATTTATCAAAACATCCTTCTATGGTTCAACTCATTCTGAACAGAGCTATGAATATATTCCTGTTTATCCTTCTTTACAAACCAAAAGTGTTGTGTCATCTTGTACATCTGATTATGGCCTATACTTTTATCTAGAGGCACACGATGTCAAAGGATACCCCTGTGAAATTCATGAAACTTCGGATGATAGCTTGGCTAATGTGCCTAACCTTGTCTCTCCTATTTCTCCAAGCCAGTACAAACCACTACAACTGCCTCCCATCCTCCATGATTTTCCCGTGAGATATTACAAGTACCTCCCCAAGTTTGATGGAGAATCCCAAGACTTGACTGCTGAGAAATATTTACAAGCCTTTGAGCATTTCTCTGACCTTTTTGAGATATATCACGATGATGTATGCATGTGGGCTTTCGCCCTATCCTTTCAAGGAGATTCCAAAGTATGGTTTAAACACTTGCAACCTAATTCCATCAACACTTGGGAAGAGTTTTCTTGCACCTTCTTGGAGTTTTGGGGTAGGAGAAGGCCATTGGAGAAAATACTTTCAGATTTTTATTCCCTGAGGAGGCATAAGGGTGAGGCCATATCTAGTTTAAACAGAAGATTTGCAATATTTTATTATAACATGCCTAAGGAATTCCAACCTCTTGAGAACGCTGCTAAGATCTATTATGCAGCTGCCTTTCCGCTTGACCTATCCTTGCTTCTTTTAGAGAGAAAATCAACCACCCTACAGTAGATGTTTGTTGATTGTTTGGAGGTTGAGGAAAACCTTAATATGTCCAAGAAATTGTCAGATCAGGACAGTGGTGGTGAGATAAAAGATACATACAAACTGGTTGGGCCCTACATGTAGAAGGAGGAAGTCTCTGGCCTGTCAAAGACCTCTCATGGTATGCAAAAAGATGATCGGCCTAAGGTTGGAACAAGAAGTCCTGCAGGACTGTTCTCTGAAGATGGCGACTTGCACCATCCATGGTCTGTAAAGGACAATTTTAAGAAAGAGTTTGGTATGCCTGTGTATGATGAATATGAAGAAGAGTACCTGCAGATTATGCTTGATGAGCCAACTGTTGAATCAAATCCTGCTAATGAAAGGAATCAAGATGCCATGCAAAGTCAGCAGGTTGAAGCAGGAAAGGACAATAGGGGCACTGGAGGTGATAGCCTACCCTTGTGTTATGCCTCTTTTGAATTAATATGACACATGATTAAGTCCTCCAAGCAAAAGTAGAAAGTGACGGAGATGGCATAGACCAGAAGCCTATGCAAGAAAGAAAAATATAAGAATAATTAGTCAAGCGATTCCTCTTATGCTACTAATATATTGGAAATCTGTAGTAAAGGGACAAGAAATGAAGATGGATGTGGCAGCCTCCAAATAAACATGTTCTCTAATATTTATCCTTCAGTAGCACCACCTCACACAAGAGGAATATGCCTACTCGGTTCCACTAGAAAAGCAGTGGACTTCCCTCTTGAAACACATCAAGCTCTAGTCGAAGAGATTTCGAGTGAAAAGTGGGAGGTTCCATTGAAGAAAGAGTCTGTGGGTCCTTTTCTACAATATTCCAAGTGTCAACTTGATGAATCTCTAGAAGAAGGAAGCTCCGGATGGCTTTCCCATGAGCAAGTGACAGAACGTGCTAGAGCTTGCCATGATTTCTATGACCCTGTAGCCAAGTACATGGAGGGTCTGGGCGAAGGAAGTGATTGGTTACATCCCTGCTTTGAAGATCAGTTTGTTTATCATTCCCTTCTCCCATTATATATTTCATTTCTATCCATCAAGCACAATGAAAGAACAAAAATATTAAGCAAGTTGCTTGATTGGCTTCTTTGGAAGTTTGATTTCACCTAATCAGATTTGTGTACAAAGTTAGGTAGAGTAGGTAGGAAAAAATAAGCTCGGTAGTCATCAAGCATTTCCTTCATTACTGTTTTAGTTGTTTTCATTTTTCAGTTACCAGCACAGGTTTATAGTCACCGGCATGATTTGCAAGAGTGGCACGAATTCGCTAAAGCAATAACTTAGAGCAGAATGGAGGTGTCAAAGAAAGATTGAAAGCAACCCAATGGTTTGGCACTTGGTCTACATGGGTTCTTTGCTACCTCACTAGGAGGATAGCATCCCTCATGGAGCTAGTTGTTAACACTCCATTTTTAATAGTTGATTTAAGAACCTGATAGGAGTTCGATGAGGGTCTCATTCCTGTGAACTTCATGTGAGCTCTCCTTCAGGATAGCAGAGGTACAAAGCGAAGAAGAAAATGAAAGGTGTGCTGAAGGAATTGGGCAAGGCTCGAGATCAAATGCTGAAATTGATCGAAGATGGATTAATGGCTCTAAACTATTTCGCGCGAGTAGACATGCTCGACCAAAGCCGCGTTTCCAATTTGTTGAAATGGGTTAAAGATCGGAACATTCTACGGTTGAGATGAGATTTGAGTCAGATCTACAACCTCAATCAATTTCGCAAAACATACCTGCATGGGTAAAAGCCCCGATTTCAAATCACGGAGGATGGGTAGCAGTCACAAAGATCAATGACTGCGATAAGATTGGAGAGAAATCTATGGCCACGGTCTATTTCACAGTGTGGATTGGTACGATGAATAATAAAATCTTCCCATTGCAAAAGATAGTGGGGCCCACTCAAATCTACAGCTACATGAAGGATTGGTCATGATCAATGGTTGAAAACATGTCATGATCCTGAATTGCCCGCGATGTTCAAAGGAGAAAAAGTTGGCGCCAGAAGGAATGGAATGTGGACGGTGGAAATGAAAGATTCCCCAAATCGGATGGCTGAGATGGCTCCCAGGGTATGTGATTTCACATCCAATGTGGAGATGACAGTGGAGGAGGTGTTTAGGCATGTAATCTGCCTCCATTTGCATATTGGCTGATTCCTCTGATGCCATTCGGGATAAGCCTAAGATGGAAGTCTTGTCTAGCGATGCTAATTTCCTCGATTCGCAAGTGTGGCACGTGGTTCACTTTGAAGGGAACCGTGCGAAAGATGGAGGTTTGATTTGTTGAGATGACAGACTTGTCATTTACATGAGGCTGAAGGATGTGACAAACTAAAACAGCTCAATGCCACCATTAAGGTGATTGAAAGGGAAAGAGATGGTCAAATCCGTATCCCTAGGAACTAGCCTAGTAGCCATGTGGGAATGGCTTGGAATCTTAGCCATGCTGGATAATATGATTGAAAAATCAGGAGGAAAGATCCCCACCCTGGCATCACACATGCCGCCATTGCAGCTACTCTAAGGGTATAGCCCTTCCTGAGTCCTCTCTGCTCACACTATATAGAACCATCTTCCAAAGATCTTTGAGGCATGGAACTGTGTAGATGATAAGAGATATAGGGTTGAATTTTGAGAAGTATCAAAGTCCTTCATAGACAACCATGACTGTGTGGTTCGAGAAATTAGTTCAACAAGGGGTACTCTTGGTAGGCAAACATGAATCTGTGTTTTGGTTATCCACACTAGAAAATCGCCAACCACCGGGGCACAGATGGGAAATACCAAGGGGGATTCACCCGCTTCTACACAATCTGGTCTCTAGATGTGTAGTGCATGGGTTTTGACATCCCAGTGATGTCACTCTAACACTCCCAGCTACAGCCACGACCTCTGAAGTCCTAGCTCACAGTGGTGGCAGAACTGTTGGAGAAAATGCTCATACTGGGACCAGGCGGGCCAGAATCCTTCGACACCACCCCTAGGATATCCACTTGGTTGTTTGGTCATGGGAGAGGAGAAGGTCAAATGCACACTTAGTTGCATGGCTTACGTGAAAACCCTCCTCATAGGTGGAAGAAAGCAGTACAAGGATGATAAGCTTCCTAAGTCTCTTATCATCACAAAGTGCATGACCACCTTCTTCCCAGCCTCCACCTGTAACAATGTTACCAGACGAAGGATGGGTCGAAGAAAGTAGTTGGGAAATGGATTTGGGTCTTCTTATTAGAATTTGAGCAACATACACTAGCTGCACAATGAGACCCAAAATATGTCCGAAGCATACTGTGTAGGCAATTAACCATCAGCATGCCACATGGGAATCGCTTTCACGAAGCAGGATGGTAGAAAGCTCTGTACTGTCAGACTACTTTATGATGTTGTTTATATTTGTAAAATGTGGTGATAGTCCACTCCCTGTACAGTTAATGCATGATAGTGACTTGTAACACTTTTCTGTTTGATATTCCCAGCATTAGAATAGTATAAATACACTCCCGATAGAGGGAGGAAGCAGTTAGTTGGTTGGATTGGGAAACATTATAGGGCTGAGGCTCTCCATTGTAAATAAGTTTTGATGCCTATATTATGAATAAAAATTGCAGAGGAATTAGTTGTTTATCATAGAAGAGATTCATGTATCGTTGCTTTTCCCAATATGTATCTTCTTTTATGTGCAATGTGTTCCCTGTTTTCACTCCATTCTGTTGTTTGCTTTTCATGTCTGCAACTTAGGGTATAGTAGTTAGGAATTCATACTTGTTATGCTCCGGATTTTGTTCCAGACATTTATCAATTGTTCTTCTAAAGTTGCATGGAATTCATCTCTCTTGTGCTCCACGCGATGGACCGTTCTCTCTCTCGTCCTCCAACCGCCCGCTAAAAATATCCTGATTGGGAGATCAGTGGCTACCTTTCCTCTGTTTGCTACCCTATGCCTTCCTTTCCTCTTGCAAGAGTTCACTACGTAGGTTATCGACTCCATTTCCAATGGTTCCCGCTCTGATAATCCCACTTTGCATCTCACCTTTACATACTTCGTTCCATTCAGGATCGTGGCCCCCTAGTCATGCCGATTGAAAATATTATGTGGAGTAGACTTTGGTGACACATGAGATTGAAAATATTATGCGGATTATACTCCAATGAAAAATGAGAGATCCTTCTCTGACTGCGCAGGGCTGGAGGCGCAGTCTAAAGCAGTTCAGTTTTTACGCCAGGAGCGGGCCCTTCCCCTCGACCTTCGAGGAACAAAATCCCAGCGCTAACAGATTCCTCCCAAAATAATTTGTCCAAGTCTCCATAGAGTAATCTATCTAACCCATGGAAAACTAAATTAGCAAAGTCTTCAAAAAATAACCAATTAGCTGTCTCCCTCTCTTTTCCTAGAAGAACATCTGCCAAATGACTGGATCAACCAGTGAAAAAAAGGGTGCGTATGGATTTGTCACTTTAGGTGGATTTATATATTATAAATATACAATTTCTAGATCCACATATACTTCTCCCACTTTTGGTACTGGTTATGGAACTACAAAAAATAGTGGGGGTGCAGTTGTTGTCTCTGCTTCTGGATCATGCTCCCTAGCATAATAATACTGACGAAAATCATCAATAAGAACTGAATCATTCTCTCGAGAATAAGGTTCTTCATCGATATCACTAAATTAATAATATCGATCTTTTGTGATTAAAACAACAACTTCTTCTTCATCGACAAGATAAATTGTGGAATAAACTACTTAATCGACTAAAAGATCAGGGTCTTTATATAAATCACCAGAATATACCACAAATATAGATTCCTTGCATTAATCTTATCCTTCTTAATATTCTTAATATACTTCTTCTTCAATTGAATCAAGTTAGTAAAGTGTTCATGCAACCCTCGCATATTTGACTACTGCTCGTGCTCTTGCTGGATCTACAGAATAAACAACTTAACTTATCTAAATATGAAGTAACCATTTTCAAAATTATTTCTAAGGATATTTGACCCTGAAAATTTTGATGTTCCTACTTGAAATTTTTGAAGAAATGCACAGATTGGGCAAATTCGAGCTTAACTAGTCATGACTGTAGAGGGTTCCAACTTTCACCAAATTGTCCCAAATTTGAAAGGAAATGGTATAGTGAATATTCATACATACCAATAGAATATTTGAACAATTTAGGACTGAATTTATGCCTCTGCAACTTTGTTTGGGTCTGATGAAAAAAAGTCCAAAATTACTAGGAAATTGTGATGAATCCCCCCTAGGGTGTAGGCCAACTGGGCCTCCCAACTCATGTATGACCCTCCCAAATTTGTAAGAAAATTATTTGGACTGATATAATACCTCATTTAATTTCATTACACGTTTTTATTATTTCTTCAAACATTTTATAAATTTCTGCATTCGTTTGATAACTTTCAGTGAAATTGCTTATGGGGAAATTGCATAATTAGCTCAAATTTGACATATGAAAGGTGGAGTTAAAGGTTCAGATCAGGATACGAAATATAGAGACCATATAAAACATAAAAATTTATTTCCCAAAATTATTAAACAATACATAAATCCCTTCATACAACTCTTGTATACAACTAATTCAATATGGGAGTCAAATAGATGAAAACTAGTGAATTAGTAGCATGGAATTGCAAGAGTTTCACATATGGATATCTTGGATTTAGACCCACAAAGAGTAGGGACATGAAGTTATAGATTAAAACCTCATATATTTATGTCACAACATAATCAAAATCATATAACATCCCTCATACAAATATGATATAAAAATACTTAAATATTGAAGCCAAATCCATGAAAACTAGTTATTCAAGAGCATGGGAATGCGAACCTTTCACGCCGGAGTTTCTTGAATTTAGAGATAGAGATAATTTTGTCATGAAAGTAGATATTTATAAATCATTTATTTCTTCCCTATCATCATCAAACTTATATAAAAGTCCCCATACAAATATGATATACAACTCTTTCCAAAATCGAAGCCAAATACATGAAAACTAGTCATTCAAGAGCATGGGAATGCAAGCCTTTCATACATGCATTTATGGTATTTCGACTCACATAGGATATTAACATGAGATTACAGAGACATACATCATAATTTGTATATTTGGCACCAAATATACTCATCAAAGTGCAAGATCCACTCCAACAAGTGCGCCCTCAACACAAGAGAGTCGGGAAGTGGAGAAGAAGGAATGAGAGAATAGTGGAATATATGAGAATTCGAGTGTATGCTCCAGTTGATGTATCTATAACTTCAGAATGTATTCACTTGTATATTTTATATTATATTCATGTGTCATTGTACTTTCGATGAAGAGGTTTGATTCCTCCGATTGGGAATGTCATTATTGTATTTGATAGGGTTATTAGACTCTCTAGTGGAATCCACCCAGAGTTAAGTTGTAGTGGGTTATTATACTCTCCTAGGAGAATTCGTCCTAGTTAGGGTAGAAGGAAATTGAAAGTAAATTATAAATATATAGGATCACCTCTCTATTTATTAATTCACTCACTCACTCATTCGCATAAGAGAGAGAGAGAGAGAAGTTCACACAAGTGGAGGAGAAGGAAGTTGCTGAAGACCATCTCTTTGTTTTTGGGTTTTGTATTTGTAACACCCCGGTTTTGACCCCATGGTATTAAATTGCATATAATGTAAATATTGTATTAAATCATGGTGTGGAGCTCAAGGAAAATGCCCCACCATGGGTTTAGTGTTTGATGTTTCGGTGATTAAAATCAATGCCGATGGTTTATGTGCTAGCCAGGCACAATGTGTTTTGAGACATCATCTAAAATTCCAATTAATAAAAATACCACGACTAGATACACGCCACAACATTAAAGATATGGGGGAATGATTTAACAAGGAATAGGGATGGGGAATTATTCAACCTTGAGCCAGTGGGGAAAATCCAAATGTCTAAGGTAAAACCCATAAAGTTCTCAACTACCATTTTTTTCTTTTTATGCCTAGTCATATAAAGTTGTGGAAGAATTTATCTCCTTGGGATGGGAAAGGCATAGAGGTCAAATTCGAATTTGGGAGGTCACCCATTCTCGGAAAGTGTGTTTTTGGCTTGTGTGGCAAGTAAAATCTTGGGAAGGCATGCCCAATCCATTATGCACCCATGACTTTCATTTCTCACCCATTCTCATATAGGTTTGGCTCCCTCACACAGTAGGAAGAGACTGAGCTCTCTCCTCCACAGTTTGGCTATCGTTTTATTCCCTTCCCCACACTTATAATTCATTTTGGGTGTTGCTAGGGTGAATGGGAAGGAAGGGGCCATGATTTTGGGGTTGAGGAAGCCATTTTTGCCCCTATGAGAAAGATGGGAGTTCTCCTCCACGTTTTTTTGCATTTTTTTTAATGTTTTCTCCAAGCTGGGAAACTCATTTTCGGGATGCCAGTGAGTGGGAGAAGAGACCCACAAAGGTTGGGTGTTTTTGAGTTCATTTTGGCCATGTTAGGGCCATAAGGGACTCTGGAAAATAGAATTTATGTTAGAGGGATGTTTTCCCCATTTTATTGTGCTGATTTTATATGCAAATATCGTTTTTGGTAATGCCCAACGGATGGGAGAAAAGATCCGAAGACTAAGGGTTTGATGAGGCTATTTTTACCTCTATGAAGCCCAAGAACGATTCCTGAAAATGTATTTCCTCATGTTGGATTGTTTTCCCCAATTGTCGTTTCTATTTTGGTTCCCAATAGAGTTTTGTTCATATCCAACAGTTGTGTATGACTGTGTTTGATTAAATGGGTTGACTGTGTGTTTGATGCAAGTGTGGATTCATTAGATAAGTCCAAGGAACCCATGTGTTGCCTCCTGTTATTTCCCTAGTGCCTTGGGGAATCGTTCCCAACTCGGGGGTGGCAGTGATACTGAGAAATTGATGTGAACACTGGCCTATGGTTGGGTGGAACGTTGTAGTGACGTAGCTAGTTGCGGGCCAACTCCTTTTCCAGATAAGTATTCTTGTGTATTTAATCTCTTCAATGAATTATTTATGAATTAAAATGAACATGATGAATGCATGAATGAAATAAATGTGTTTTCTTATGCTATATATTGTATTATGCATTTGTGTATGTTTTTATATTAATGCATTTTATTCTTATGTTTATGATCATGGGGCTAGATTACCTAGTTTGACAATAGCAGTGTGTTGGTCGCATCCTCTCCATCATCGGTATGATGAGAGGGGATGTGACAGTATTATTTCTCATTCTATATATGAGGAAGTTGTGGGGTTTTCTCCTTTATGGTTTCCCAGGTGAAATAATTTATGTCTCTTGTCTCTTGAGTTTGATTTGTTGTACATGTTGTTCTCTCAGATAAGATCCTATATCATATTGAATTAAATTGTGAAAAACTAATAGGTCCTTCAACTTGCAACAAAAAATACTTAATTAAGCTCCACTGAGAGGTCTAAATTTCCTCTCCATAAACCAACTTGGAAAGTAATCCAACTCCCTTAAAATTGGTTCATAAGCAGGGAGAGTGAACACTTACCGTGCAATGGACAAGAAAAATCTCTCCAAAATGCCAAAGTCCAATTAAAAAATTATCAAAATATATTCTCCTTCCTTATGACATCCTTTTATTAACTTCATGACGCCTACTAAGGTCAAAATTCCCTCCATGGGATTCCTCCAACTCATCTTAGTGGTTTAATAACTCTCATGACACTTGTCTTCCTCTTCATGCTCCAATTCTTTCCCCAATCCGAATGACTGCCTCTAAATCCAAAATTTGACCTCTTGGTGGATATTTTTATCCCATCCATTTTATATTTGTCATATTTATTCAATCGGGTATGAATTTGTCATACTTGTCATAGAATCTTTCACCATTTGTTGTCATAGAGTGCATGGAATCTCCTTCCAAGTGGAACACCTTGTCTTCTAGTCTCTTCCTCTTCCATGGGAGTTACTCTCCTTTACCTATTAGAATTCATTCGCTGATTATATTATATTTGACACCAAATCACCCTCCAATAACATTCCATTACCCATGTGTTCAAATTTGGATTAAGATGATGCCAAGTGTGTGGGGAATCTAGTCAACCAAAGGCTCCAGAAGCTTCCAAGTGTCTTCATGAACCCATTCCAACTTATTTTCTTATAATTTATCATTTATGTTACCCATTTAAATGTGAATGTTGTAAAATAAATTCCTTTTGGGTCCCATAGCCCTTTATTACAAAATTTATGCCTCCATCTCAACCTAGGGAACTAGTAGGTTGGTGGAACATTATTTGCAAGTAGTCTTATTTGGAAATTATTTAATTGGGGAGATGACATTCCTCCCCACTCAAGATTGCTTTTCCTAGAGAAATTTCAAACATGGATTTTGAATAGCTTTATTTCCCTCCAAAACTTTGCTTCAAACCTTAGTTGCAATTTGAGTAGTGGCAGTCATGTACTACAATTGTGTGTTTCCAAAAGTAAAGATATGTGGATCTCTGAATATTGATATATCATGTGACATCACCACTAACACCAAAATGATTAATGAAATCCATCAAAACAAAATTTCCACAAATAATCTTTACATCCATCTTTTGAAAACTTTTTTTCTGAATTTTCAACCCTTTTTTCTTTTATATAATTCTTTGAAGTGGGTACTGAGTTGTCAAACTTGAATTTCCAATTTTCCAAGAAAGTTCCAAAGAGGAACCACCATGATTGTTGCTTCTCTACTTTGATTGCAATCACCTTCTCAAGTGGTGACTCAATATCCCCTACTACTTGTTTCCCCCAAAATTGAAACCAAGCAATACCCAGATCCCATTGCTTGTATTCCACCCTTCCAAACATCATGAGTACAAAATATAGATCATTAAATTCCATAACTACATCATACAATTGTACATAAATAAGTTACCTCATCAAAGGATCATGAAAGTGCTTGTACATCCAAGTAATTAGATAATCATGTGGCCCATACACACATGCATCAAGTATTATATCAAATCTTCTCCAATGACATAGGTGAGGACCATATGTCCTAAAATTATGCTCGAAAAGAATGTAAGATGTATCAAAATAATAATCAGCCATGTGTTCTCTCATCCAACAAGTGAATGAAGAATCTCCACCAAAATTTGAACCAAACAAGGAGCGAAGAAAACATGAAGCCTTCAAGTGGCTCAAAGAAGTCTCATCAATACACCCGTAAATATGTATATCATCGTAATGTAACAAATGATGTTTCTAAAAATGTAAAGGATGTGGAACTATAGTCATGTTTTTTGAGAATATAGTTTTCATTGATGTCAAAGGAGTTCAAGAATGACAAAGGGATAACCAATAAGCATACTAGTAGGATGAACTTAGTAAAATACAAAGGACCCATTACGTGGATTTCCAATTAATGTCAAAGGAGTTCAACAATGATGAAGGAAAATCGGTAAACATGATGACAGTGTCAACTTAGTTAAAGATAGAGGAATTACAAAATCGAATAGAAAATCAGTGACAAGAGAAATATCTGCAAAGAGAGCAGTAGCAGATAACAACCCGAAGTGTCAAGAAGATTTGGAAGGATCCACAAATCAAGCAGTGGAAGCACAAAAGAAGATTTGGATGACCTAGATCATTTGAGAGACAGAGATCAATGGTCTATAATAATATTCACAAAATAGATATGCATGGAAAATAACATTCCCGAATGCTAGAGTGAAGTGAAAAATTGGATGGTCCAGATCAGTCGAGAGAAATTGTGGACGTCGATTTTGGGAAGATCAACGGCGGTAAATGATTTCTGCACAAGAAAAATGAATATTCAAAAATCCACATTTTATCATAGATCAATGGCTAGGATTGAATCCGCAAAGAAATCAACGACCCAAAATAGTTGCGGAAATAGATTTGTGGGAGGATATTTCGTAAGATCATTTCGAAAAAAGGTTGATCCATAATCCACAATCTGCAATTCACATTTGATCATAGATCAACGGTCCAGAAGATATGCAAAAACAAAGTTGCGTTGGTACAAAATGGGAAAGTGCAGTTCCACAATACGCATTTTGCAATCCGCAAGGTCGGCCATCGGAAAAGAATCTGCAAAAGATCAATGGTGCGGAAGAAAAAATATGGAAGGTGAATTGCAGAAGTAACGGTTGAGAATTTATGAACTTGCACTCCGAAATATCAATGTCCAAGAAAGATTCCGCAAGTGATCGACGATGCAAAAGAAAGATTGCGGAAAGGAAATTGTGGAAGTGTTTTCAAGAAATTTGGAAAACCCGTAATCCGCAATTTTCATATGATCAAAAGATCGACGATCAGGAAAGAGTTCGCATAAGATCGACAATGTGGAAGAAATATTGCAAAAAGCAAATTGTGGAAGAACTTTTAAGAAATTTGGAAAACACACAATCCCCAATCAGCATATGATCTAAAGATCAATGGTAAAGGAAGAGTCCGCAAGAAATAAACGACGCAGAAAGTATCTTGCGGAAAGGTAGTTGCAGAAGGACATTTTGAGAAAAGTTAAAACACAAATCTGTAATTTGCAATACGCATCTGATCTCAAATCAATGGTTAGGGAAGAGTCTGGAAAGAATCAATGGTGTTGAAAGGTTGTTGCAAAAAATACAATTGTGGAAAGCTAAGGAAATTATGGAAATATGTGTGTTAGATCGATGGACAAGAAAGAGTCCACAATGGATCAATGGCTCGGGATGGTTGCAGAAATGATCTATTGCAGAAAAAGGAAAAATTCAAAGAATTTATATTGAAGAACTATCATTGTGGAGAGGCTATTGTGAAAAGTTTTGTCACAGAAAGGTATGAATGATAAACCTAAATAGAGTTAAATAATTAATCAGATGAAATAGTGTTTTCATGAAGAGGCACTATCTAAGAATGAAAATGCGCAACTGTGAGAAGATGCATTCATAGTAAATGTGTTAGAAGGTATGTATAGATAGAGTGATGAATGAGAGAAATTATCTCTGCAGTCCAGATCGCAGCAGCAGCTAAGAAGTGGCAGAGACAAAAAAATGTGTAGAAGTATTTGTGACAGAAATTTAAGAAAAACAAGAAATAGAAGTCAAATAAAAAACATACTAGGGTGGTAGGTTGGCTATAGGGAAGGAAACTAACTTGCAGGGGGTCGTATCCATCTTCCAATAGCAGCTGGTAAAATAGGGTGTCCTAACATACTATTAGTAGTAGCTGATTAATCTAGGGGGTCGTAAACTCCTTCTAGTAGCAGATGGTAAATAGGGTGTAGTAGCATCCTTTCAGTAGCAAGTTGATAAAACTAGGGGGTTGTAGCCTCCTTCCAGTAGTTGCTGGTAAATAGTGTGTAATACCATCCTTTCCTGTAGAAGCAGGCAGAAACTATTTGTAAATACAATTTTCAGCAATAGAAATTATTGGTGGTTTACCCAATTGGGATTCCATGATAAGTTTGTGTTTTGTATGTTCTTGTTGATTGTTTGTTAATGAATAAATTAAAAGTGATTTTATTGCTAAAATTCAACAATACTGATTCACCCATCCCCCTCTCAGTATTGTCCAATATTCCAACAAAGGGTCTCAGAGGAGGTTCCTTCACCACATTTTAACCACTGGAAGGAAGATCCTACTTAAAAATTACTATGGATCAACAAGAATGGTTAGCCACCAACAGACCTCCATTATTCACAGGAAACAATTATGCATACTAGAGTGTGAGATTGAAGTTCCATATAATGTCCCTTGGATGGAAGGTTTGGGAAGTAACTGAAAAGGAGTATAAAAAAGGAGACAACCTACCTACAGAAAATTTGGAACTAGACCAATATGAGGGTAATGAAAAATCCCTCAATTCCATCTTGAGTGGATTCACAAACTCTGTATTTACAAAAGTTATGTGATGCAATATTGCCGAAAAATCTTGGGATAAGTTAAATATTACCTATGTAGGGGCATCTAAAGTCAAAGAATCCAAGCCTTAGACATATAAAGGACACTTTGAAATCCTTAAAATGAAAGAAGAAGAAAATATTGGGGAATACCTTCTAAGAGTAGATGAGGTTGTCAATACTATTACAGGTCTTGGAGGAAAATTAAAAGAAAGAGAAGTGGTTAAAAAGGTATTAAGAACATTTATAATGAAGTATGACTCAAAAGTGTCTACTCTAGAAGAACGAGGTGGCCTTGATGCCATGACAGTAGATGAACTACATGGGATCTTCACTGCATATGAGATGAGGATGGGACAAAATGAACCTTCAAGAAAAGAGGCATCATTTAAAGACCTATCTATAAAACCAATTAGAGAACCTAGATGATGAAGAAGCTCTTTTCATCAGAAAAACTGAGAAAGGTACTAGGAAATGCAAAGGAAATCTACCCTTGAAATGTTTTAACTGTGGAAGAATTGGATAGTTTTCCAATAAGTGTCCTTACCCAAAACAAGAGGATAGTGATCATGAAGAATCTTGTTGTCATAAGTGTAAGACCATGGTTAAGAATAAGTTGAAGAAACAAAAGAAAAACTTATATTCCAGAGAAGATAGTGACGATGAAAGTGAAGATGCATAAATCATATTCATTGGAAAATTAATTATAGATGAGGAATCAAACAAGGAAGGATAAGTGGATCTAGAAGCTCAATACATAGCTATTGTTGATGAAATTGAAAAATGTAGAAGAAGGAACAAAGTTTTGAAAGAGAAATTGTCAAAGTACCAAGAAGAGACAAATCAAATTATTATTGACTTTAAGAACCAGCTTCAAGAGGCCAAGAATATTGAAGAGGACCTAGTATTACTACTTAAGAAGAGAATCCAATATTTTTGAAAACTTGAAAAAGATATTATTCAACTTAGAGAAGGGGTTAATGAAGAATATATCAAATAAAAGTTTGAGAACATCTCAAGGATCCTAGATGATATCTTAAGTATCCAAAGACCATAAAGTGATAAATTTTGTCAAGGATATGACATAATAAAGAAGCCAAAATATGCCTCTTTCACAAAACAAGGTGGAAATAAAAGAAGCTATGTTGATGCACTAAAGAGTCCCGTTAAAAAGGAAGAAAGCAGGAAATATGTTCCATCCTTTCATGACCATAGACATAACTAATGAGGTGTCTAAGAGACCAATGACAAATAGATATCAATAGATATTTTTTGGTCATTGTTACTCTTGTAATAATTTTTGTCATAAATCCCTGCAATGTAGAGCTTATGGAGAGGTTCATGATTACAAGAAGGATGCATCTAGTAACAAACCAAAAGAAAGAAATCATAACCATTTTGTACCTTTTCAGATATATGACAGAGTGTTACAAATGTAATAACTTTGGACATATGGCTAGAGAATGTAAACTAATAAAGAGTGTTTCAGCAGAGGCTTAGAAATTGTGGAAGAAGATGGAAGTTGTGAAGAAGGAATATCAAATATTTCCTATATATAAAGGAAAGTTCTATGGTCATTGCTATTGTTGTCATAAGTTTGGTTACAAGGATGCTGATTGCAGAACCAAGGGAAAATATCAAAGGTTGAGAAGGAAACAAGACACAAACATTGCAGATGATAAAGGACAAGTAAGCATGATACCTCATGGGAATATGTGGAGGAAAAAGTTAGACTACAAAGACTCGGAAGAAACACAAATTTCAAACATCAGTGAGGTCTCCAAAGATGATGATGAGAATAATAGTTCCATAGATAAAAATGACATCTATTATGAGGAAAAGCAAGATGGAGATGTAAAAGAATACACCAATGAAGATGAAGATGAAGGCAAGGAAGAAGGATATAGTGATGATTTTGGAATCCTTTTCTAATATCTCTCATGATCTAAAGAGAACCCTAAAAATAACATTAGGAGGGATCATACACTCAGGGGGAGTTAAAGTCAGAAAATTCCAATTGGTATGTAAGAAAAACTTTAATTGGTATGTAATGTTGAAGTATGCTTAAATATATCTTCCTCAAATAAAAGAGATGATCGGCATTAAATTATAAGACTGGTTCATGGTTGACATAGAGAAAAGGTGCATAGAATTTCCTTGAAGTAAACTAAGAGAGAATCAGTAATGGAGCGGAAGGAAGCACATTGATAGGGGGATTCTATGAATTTCACTCAAGTTATCCTTTGTCATTGTTATCAAAGGGGGATAATGTTTAGATTTTTCCATCAATTCCAAAGGGGGATACTGTTGAGAATATATTTTTCATTGATGTCAAAGGATTTTAGGAATGAAAATGGGATAACAATAGACATAATAATAGGATGAACTTAGTGAAAGACTAAGGATCCATTACGTGGATTGTCAATTGATGTGAAAGGAGTTCAACAATGACAAAGGAATAACCAGTAAACAGGATGACAGTGTGAAATTAGTGAAAGATAGAAGAATTACAAAATTGAATAGAAAATCAGTGACAGGTTCAATGACAGGGGAAATATCCGCAAAGCGAGCAGTGGCAGATAATAGTATGAAGCGCCAAGAAGATTTGGACGGATCCACAAATCAAGGAGTGGAAGCACCAAAGAATATTTGGATGGACCAGATCATTCGAGAGACAGAGATCAATGGTCTCTAATAATATCCACAAAATATATATGCATGGAAAATAACATTCCAGGATGCTAGACTGAAGTGAAAAATTGGACGGTCCAGATCAGTCGAGAGAAATTGCAGAAGCTGATTTTGAGAAGATCAACAGTGGTAAATTATTTCTACATAATAAAAATGAAGATTCGAAAATGTACATTTGATCATAGATCAATAGATAGGATTGAATCTAGAAATAAATCAACGACCAAAAATAGTTGCGGAAATATATTTGTGGGAGGATAGTGCGTAAGATCATTTTGAAAAAAGGATGATATACAATCCACAATCCTCAATCCGCATTTGATCATAAATCGATGGTTGGGAGGGGACCCGCAAGGAAATCGATGATCCAAAAGAAATGAAGAAACAAATATACAGAATAAAATTGCCAAGGTCCAAAATGGGAAAGTGTGGTTCCGCAATCCGCATTCCGCAATCCACAAGATCGACGATCGGAAAAGAGTTCGCAAAAGATCGACAGTGCAAAAGAAAAATTATGGAAAGTGAATTGCAGAAGTAACAGTTGAGACTTTATAAACTTGCAATCTACAAGATTGATTACCAAGAAATATTTAGCAAGAGATCGACGGTGCAGAAGAAAGATTGTGAAAGGAAATTGTGGAAGTGTTTTCAAGAAATTTGGAAAACCTGCAATCCTCAATCCGCATCTAATCTAAAGATCGATGATCAGGAAAGAGTCTGCATAAGATTGATGATGCTGAAGAAATATTGTGGGAAGCAAATTGCAGAAGCGCCTTTAATAAATTTGGAAAACCCGCAATCCCCAATCTGCATATGATTTAAAGATCAATGGCTAGGGGAGATTCCGCAAGAAATCAACGATGCGGAAAGTATCTTGCATAAAGGTAATTGCAGAAAGGAAATTGAGGAAGAACATTTTGAGAAAATTCAAAACGAAAAATCTGTAATTCGCAATCCACATCTGATCTTAGATCAACGGTGAGGGAAGAGTCCAGAAAGAATCAACGGTGTGGAAAGGTTGTTTCGGAAAAGACAATTGCAGAAAGGTAAGGAAATTGTGAAAAGATGATTATGGAGGGAAATATGTGTGTTAGATCAATCGACAAGAAATATTTCACAATGGATCAATGGCTCAGGATGGTTGTAGAAAGGATCTATTGCAAAAAAAGGTAAATTCAGAAGAATTTATGGTGAAGAATTATCATTACGAAGAGGCAATTCTGGTAAGATTTTGTTGCAGAAAGGTATGACTGATAAACCTAAATAGAACTAAAGAATTAATAATATGAAGAACAATGTTTTCATGAAGAGGCACAATATAAGAATGAAAAGGCACAACTGTGAGAAGATGCATTCATGGAAAACATGTTAGAAGGTATTTATAGATAGAGTGATGAGTGAGATAAATCATGTATGCATTCCAGATCGCAGCAGCATCTAAGAAATGGAAAAGACCAAAAACATGTAGAAGTATTTGTGACAAAAAGTGAAGAAAAACAAGATCGGGAAGTCAAATAAAAACATACTAGGGTGGTAGGGTGGTGCTAGAATAGGAAACATACTTGTAGGGGGTCATATCCTCCTTCCAGTAGCAGCTGGTAAAACAGGGTGTCGTAGCATCCTTTCAGTAGTAGCTGATAAAACCAGGGGGTCGTATCCTCCTTCCAGTAGCAGCTGGCAGATATGGTGTAGTAGCATCCTTTCAGTAGAAAGCTAATAAAACTAGGGGGTTTTAGCCTCCTTCCAGTAGTGGCTGATAAATAGGGTGTAATACCATCCTTGTCTGTAGAAGAAGGCATAAACTATTTGTAAATATGGTTTTGTAGTAATAGGAAGTATTGGTGGTTTATCCAATTGGGATTTCACGATAAATTTGTGTTTTGTTTGTTCTTGTTTATCATGTGTGTTAATGAATAAATTAAAAGTGATTTAATTGTTAAAATTTATCAATACTGATTCACCCCCCCCAGTATTTTCCAATATTCCAACAATGTCATCATCAAAAGGAGAGATAGGAATCCCATACTCCTCATGTGGAAACATAAAAAATAAAACTTTAACCCATACTTCATTAGGATGAATGCTGCAAAATATGGAAGTGTAGGATGTAGAAGGAAGAGATAACTCACCCAAAGGATTAGAAAGTGAAAATTTTTCATCATGTGAAGGATCCATAGTGTAGGAACAATAACATCACTCAAAATGGAAAACTTTCCTCATATCACTACTACATTTCGATCCAAAATCTGACGGTTTTTTCCGACGGCGCGTGGATTTTTTCTTTTAACCGTACCAAAAATCAGAAAGATAATTTTTTTTTTTGAAATGGTGGGCATAAGCGTCGCTTAAGCGATGGCTAGGCTTATAAACGTCACTTAAGCGACAGCTATCCTCCTAAGCATCGCTTAAGCGACGACGCATAAATTGCTCAATTATTTAATAAAATACACTTAATTGGGTAATTATTTAAAATGGAAAGCGCCGTCGCTTATCCGACGTGTCAGTTCATTTTCCTACACACACTCATATAAATAGATGTATGCCTAGGTTCATTATCTCACACACTGAGTCTCACACTTATCTCTTGGACAAGAAGTGCGAAATTCCTAAGGGTTTTTTTTTGGTGTTGCTCTTTTCTGGGGATCTTCCCACTTGGTCTTGGATTTTGGCGTTGCTCTTTTGTGGGGATCTTCCCACTTGGTCTTGGATTTTGGCATTGCTCTTTTGTGGGGATATTCCCACTTGGTCTTTGATTTTGGCCTTGCTCTTTTGTGGGGATCTTCCCACTTGGTCTTGGATTTTGGCCTTGCTCTTTTGTGGGGATCTTCCCACTTGGTATTGGATTTTGGCCTTGCTCTTTTGTGGGGATCTTCCCACTTGGTCTTGGATTTTGGTCTTGCTCTTTGGATTTGGTTCTAACCCTTGTGGAAAAGAAGACTCATCATATACTTGGGTTTGCTCGTACTTTTTTCTTAGGGTTTGAGTAATAAAATGCCACGTAACAATAATGTTACAGGTCATCAAGATCCGGTAGAACAAAATCGATAATTGCTTGCTAGGTTGTGGGATGGAG
>LPNX010102577.1:0-23225 GCA_001517045.1 Pseudotsuga menziesii | reverse complement strand
TTTTTTCCAAAATTTTGATGTTACTTGGAGGAATGCTTCTTCCTCCATCTTAGTCTCCTGGATCAGAAGGATGTCCGGTTGGTGAATTGAAACAAGATCTGNTTTTTTCCAAAATTTTGATGTTACTTGGAGGAATGCTTCTTCCTCCATCTTAGTCTCCTGGATCAGAAGGATGTCCGGTTGGTGAATTGAAACAAGATCTTNACAAGATCTGTCATTGCTTCTTCCTTGCGAGTGCTACCGAGACCTCTGCAGTTCCAGGAGAGGACCTTCATTACTTACTTTTGGTGTTTGACGGCATCCCTTTCGGGGCATGCCCTTGCTGGCGAGTATTTCTTGGGTTTTTCAGCAGCTTTTCCAGGGTTGGCTGGGAGCCTTGGAGCTTATCCTTGTAGGTAGCTTTCTCCCTTACTTCTCTCCTGGTTTTCCTTCCTTTGGTTTTCAGTTGCCTTGGGGTTATCATTTCTATTTCCCCCTCCTCCTCTTCGTCTTCTTCCGATTCAGATTCTTCCTCTGATCGTCCCGGATTTCTTCCTTCTTGTATCTCTGTCATGCTGTCCTCTTGATCCTGAATTTGGTGGTCTGATAGATCTGCTTCCACCTCCTTACTATGTTCATTGCTGGATTTCTCTTCCACTATTACTGGTTCCTCCCTTTCTTCAGTGTTTTCTTTGGTGGAGGTTTCAGGGGACCCTTCGAGCTGGATTATCTTAGCCTCTTTGCTCCCTTCATTCGTCTTTGGAGCCGGTTGTTTTTTAGGTTTGTTTCTGTTTACCTTTTGCCAGCCATCCCCTTTGTCATGATGAACCTCAGGCTTTTTCGGGCAATTACGGATGAAGTGCCCATATTCCTGGCAGCCCCGGCACTTGAAGGGGAGCTGTTCGTAGTCGAGCCTTTGGAAATGAGACCAGTTCCCCACAGTTAGCTTAATTGCTTCTGGAAGACCTGCTTCTAGGTCCACCTCCACGCAGATCCGGGCGCAGGCGTAGTGATCCTTTGGACTAGCCATGTCAATGTAGTTCCCAAGTACAGTCCCGATCGCTTGGAGAGATTTGGTGTTCCAGCAATGCATGGGAAGGTTAGGAAGTCTGACCCAGACTGGCACGGCCTTGGGGATGTCTGCCTCGGGATCGAAATCCGGGGTCCATCCATTGAGGTAGAAACCTTGCGGCCCCATGAAGTAGGGCCCATTCCTGAAGATTAGTTCTTTATCTTCCTTTGATTCGAAGTCAAAGAGGAAGAATCCCCTTCCGACAGAGTAGGATGCCACGTTTTTGGAGATGAGGGGTCTCCAGTTTCTTTGGACCCAGCTATCAGTTGTCTTTGGCGAAGGCCAGAGCCCCATGAATTGCCCGACCAGGGCTCTGTCTGCCAGGGAGAGAGCAACCCTCATTGTTTCTTCAGGCGGAAGGGCTACTTCCGGAACTTCCTCTATTCTCTTTACAAACTTCGGAGGGTTTCTCGATCCTGTTCTCCTGTTCTGAGGCCGGATTAGGTTATCAAAGGCCTCAGATCTCGGATTTGGAGGCACACCTCCCATCCCAGCCATCAGATTGGTCCTCAATTCATTGGCATTCACGTCAGCTGTGAAGATGCCCCGAAGACAGCCCTCTGGGCCCTACGAACCCCACTCTTCAGGAAAAACTCGCCAGACCAGCACCACGAACCCTGCAAGTCCAGGCTCCAGCAGCGATTCCAGCAGCTATTCCAGCAATGGGAACGATCAGGCACGGGGATCTTCTCCAGGAGAGTCGTGCATGCAGCTGCTCCATAATATATTATATATTATATATATATATAGTATATAATATATAATATATAATATAATATACTATATATTATATATAATATAATGTATAATATATATAATATATAGTATATAGTATATAATATATAATATATACATTATAGTATATATAATATATATTATATACTATATAATGTATATATAATATATAATATATAATGTATATATTATATATATATTATATATGTATATATTATATATACATTATACATTATATATATATATATACACACACAGACACATTATATTATATATATATATATACACACACACATTATATTATATATACATTATATTATATATAATATAATGTATATATAATATATATATAGTGTATAATATATTATATATACATTGTATATTATATATATATATAATATATACATTATATTATATATAATATAATGCATAGTTGCATGGGTACCGCTCCCGGGATTTTGGTAACCTGTACCCGACGTTTCCCCGCTCTTGGGAGCTTGGGCGCTGGTATGAAACGTCCCCTTTTTGATGGGAGCTTCCTTGGGAACTTGGGAGCTTTTCGGGAGCTTTTTGGGAACTTGCTTTTGCCGCTCCCTTTTTATTGGAAGCTTCTAGAAGCTCCTGACCATGCGGAGGCCAAAATCATAAGAAAAGGGTTGAAAATCAATTGAATGATTCAAGTATATTGTGTCAAGAAATCGCCAATAACAAAAATTTCAATTGAATCTATCAATAATGCTTTTTTTTTTATTTTCAAGGTTATATAAATAAAGAGGGCCCACACTTCTTAAATGTTTAAATCCATTCACACTCAATATACGTTGCAAGTGTACTTAAGTGAATATACATGGATTTTTTACAATACTAAGATATTGAACTAGTTTAATTCATATCTCAAATAATTATAGCTAGCTTATGTTATTCATATTGACTGATATAGCAATTTAGGATCATAAACCATATCAAATTCAAGATACCAAAAGATTTGAAAGTTTGTTGGTTGAACTTAAAACAATCGAGTTCATTCAAATTAGAAGTAAGTAGTAGTTACCACAAAAAAAATGCAGAGGCACCCAAATACTAAGAACTCTTAGGAGCAATGTGAGATTATAGTGAGATTTGTATAATGTGGACCGAAAGGAGTGAGCAAATTTAAAAAAAATGAATTTCATGACACTACTATAGGATTAAGAGGATAAAATAGTTTAAGCTATGAAATTAATCAATTATGTATTTTTTGACTTTATTTTTTTTAATATATTTAAAAAAAATTAATATATATTATTGCCGCTCCCAACCCTACGTTTCCTGCAAATTTGGGCAAAGCTTCTAGTCGTATCGGATACTCGTGTTCGCGTACCCGACGTACCCGCGTTCCAGAAACTTGTGCAACATAGATATAATGTATATATAGTATATAATATATAATGCAATCATGCCACAATCTCTCAAAGTTTGGCTGATTTTCACGTCCACTTACTGATGCTAGAAATGTTTCCCAAGAGTTTGGGAGACCATCGACAGCAGTCTGCACAAGGTCATCGTCATCTACAATAATACCAATAGCAGTAAGTTGGTCTCTTACCTGTGCAGTCTTTGTGAAGAAGGGTCCAACTCCTTCATCCTTGTTCATCTTCAGTGTTCAAAGCCTTTTCTTCAAAACTCTCTTCTGTCTGGGAGCCTTCTTTTCATATAGGTTCGTCAAGGTGTCAAAGCAATCTTTGGCAGTCTTCAATGATGTGATGTTGGGCATCAAAGTTTCTTTGACAGAATCATAGATGATCCTTCTAGCTTTAGCTTGCTTCTTCTTGTAAGCAATTCTGCTAGCATTAAATGTTGGCTCTTCTATGGTGTTTAATACCAATTCATCATGATCATTTTCCTCCAGGATGGCTATGAGCCTAGCCTTCCAAGAATTGTAGTTTGCTGAACCTTCAAGCTTTTCTTCTAGTCTGAAGATGTTGGTAGCCATCTTTGCTACTGGTCAGTTGTCCAAGTCTGCAAAATATCCCAAGGTCTAGGAAGACAACAATAATTTGCCTTTTATTGGGTCTTCACATGCTAAGCTCTGATACCATGTTGAATTTTGGCATTAGCATGAATTCTTTAAAATTTTGCAGACGGTAAGATAACAAGAGACAAGTGCAGTAGAAACATCAACAACATCACACACACTGAACACAATAGTTTTTCATGGGGAAACCTTTAAAGGACAAAAACCCCAAAAGCATTAGTAATTCATCTCTTAAATGAGACGACTTGAGTTTCTCAAAATTCTTAGATGAACGTTGTTCAGTAATTCTCAAACCCTAATAGGTTTGAATCACAGATCAAAAGTCCACTAAACATGAATTTTACAGAAAAATCCAAATTAGGGCTTTCTGCCCTAATTTCTCTCGACTGCCCAAAAATCCTAGATCTGCTATATGGATTTGTATGGATTCTGTAAACTGCTCAAGCTGCCTGGATTTGTAGGGATTCTGAACACTGCTCAAGCTGCTCGGATCTGGGTATTGCTACCTGGATCTGTCTTCTGCTGCTCGGATTTGCAGCTGCTTGCTCCAACCCTGTGACTGTTTACTGGGAACTTGCTGTTGCCTGCTCGGACTTCTTTTGGCCTACTCGAGCCCTCTTTTTGCCTGCCCGAGCTTTGAATGACTTGCTCGAGGACAGATCCGACCTGCCCAGATGCTTAGGCAGCCTGCTGCTGCTGCCCGAGCTCCTGTTGGAGCTTCCCGGGACAAATAGCAGCCAAGGGAAGGCTGCCCGTGAAGGGTCTAAGCCTGCCTGTGAAGAATTTGAGGCTGCCCGAGATGGTGTGATGCTGTTCGTGGAAAGTCTGAAAGCTACCGTGAAGGAGAAGTGGTCTAGGGTTAGACCCTATCTTGTGAAGAGAATGAAGATGCTGTTGCTTATCGTGAAACCCTAGCTTAGGGCTTTTTGTAACAAGTGTGGGTGCCCTAGCTAGAATCCTCTATGCTAGGGCAAAACCACAAGTATTATCCTTTTCTTCAAGATCAGTGAAAATCTTCCTTGAGCACCTGCAAGATGATGAGCAAGTGTGTGTGACAAAATGAAATGGATTGATCTTCTTTTATATCCCGAGTCACCTCTATGTGGACCAAAACTTAAAAGAACAAAATAATAGTATTTTATTCTTTTATTTCTTTGACTTTACCTTTAGTGGGTACTAAAGGTCTTTTTGCACTTTCACTTTGACTCCTTAGTGGTCTAAGGGTCCTTATGTATTTTTGACTTTTAGTTTTAGCCTTCTTCAAGTGTCCCTGTGGTCAAAACAAGTGGTCATAGGGGTCCTTCCTCCCCATTCAAAGTACATCATCATAAATAGAGAGAATTACTAATGCTTTTATCTTCAAAATCAGTGAAAGTCTTCCTTGAGCACCAGCAAGATGATGAGCAAGTGTGTGTGACAAAATGAAATGGATTGATCTTCTTTTATATCTTGAGTCACCTCTATGTGGACCAAAACTTAAAAGAATAAAATAATAGTATTTTATTCTTTTATTTCTTTCACTTTACCTTTAGTGGTACTAAAGGTCTTTTTGCACTTTCAATTTGACTCCTTAGTGGTCTAAGGGTCCTTATGTATTTTTAACTTTTAGTTTTAGCCTTCTTTAAGTGCCCTTGTGGTCAAAACAAGTGGTCATAGGGGTCCTTCATCCCCACTCAAAGTACATCATCATAAATCATAAATAGAGAGAATTACTAATGCTTTTATCTCACGCTCCATGTGCCACCAAGATCGGGTACTAGGTGTCTTAACCAAGGGTAGCTAAGCCTTGGAGAAGATCGCAAATCCCACAGATCGATGGTAGGAGTGTCTCACATGCCCAGACCCGGTCTAGGACTTATAGTGATATCTTGGTAACAGACCAGGTGCCTCAGCCATAGGCTGCATAATTTGACCCAAGGTCAAATACTTGGTAACTGACCAAGCGCCTCCATTCTCCTGGAGAATGGCCCTCAGCCCTAGGTCAAGTCCCTCAGTACTAGATTGGTTCATCTTCTTGGTAACTGACCAAGCGCCTCCATTCAAAGAATGGCCACTTAGCTTTAGGCTGAGTCCCCCAGTGCTGGACTGGTTCCACATCCTGGTCCTTGACCAGATGTCCCCATTCAACAGAATGGCTTCTCAACTCAAGGTTGAGTTCCTCCAGTGTTGGACTGGTTTCATATCCTGGTCCTTGACCAGATGTACCCATTCAACAGAATGGCTACTCAACTCAAGGTTGAGTTCCCTCAGTGCTAGACTGGTTCCACATTCTGGTCCTTGACCAGAAGTCCACATTCTCCGAAGAGAATGGCTCTCGATGCTGCTCAGGGAAAATCAACATGGACTTGGTCCTAGTGGCCATTAAAGCCATCGATGTACAGCTTTAGTGTGTAGTTACAGCCGACATTGATAGTTAGTGAGTGGCCTTAGCGGTACCATCTTTATGGGTTGGGGGTAGCTAATCTAAACCCTATATGTATATAGTTGAGGCTTTGCCTCATTTGTTAACATCATGTGAACTAATCTGTATGCTATTCATTGATTATGTTCTGGATACCCACTCTGTTGTTGTTGTTATGGGTTGTTCATATGTTCATTGTGTGGAGACTCTACTTTCCTGATAGCTTATTTGTTTTAATTTTACGAGTGAAGATTGTTTGGTTCATTGTGTTTACTAGCTATCTCTTTTTGAAGCAAGCCTGTAGCTTTTGCAGGTCAGAGAAAGAAAATAGCTAATGGGTTGATAATAATTATACTGATTAATGCATGATGGATGAATTAATTGTCTTATAGTTGAAATTTAACCATGCCATTATGCTGTTGAAGTTGAGAATAATTGTCTTATAGTTTAAACTTTAAACTTATTCATGCCATTATGCTGTTGAAGTTTAAAACCTTTGGTTAAATGTTAGCTCTCTATTTCAATTTGGTTGCTCATTTTGAAGCAAATACTCGTTGACTGTGGTTTTTGCAGGCTAGAGCAGGAATAGATTACGAGTCATCATATGGAAAGGTCCGTCCAAATGATACGATATTGAAGCTTCAAAGAACAACACCATATTACAGAAGAAATCGTGCTCATGTATGTAGTTTCTATGTTCGCGGTGAGTGTACACGTGGTGCTGAATGTCCATACCGACATGAGATGCCCATAACAGGGGAACTTTCTCAGCAGAATATAAAAGATCGATTTTATGGGTACGTATTATTATCTAAATATTCTTGAATCTTGATTCAGTTGATCTTTTTGCAAGTTGCTTTTTCCATGAAAAAATCGTAATTTTTATTCAAGTAAAATTAAAATTACAATCCTTAGATGCCATAGTACAGTTTCTCTTAAGAACAGCCCACTCTGTCCTACATACTTTCCACCGATCTGAGTACAAAAACCATAATACTCCTGTTGGAGTATACTGTCCTGCAAAAATAAAAAAAATCAGCTAAAAAAGCAGTGAACAGTCACTTGACCTGTTGACCTTCAGAAGATAGACAGAAATGATTTCCAGACATATCTGTCCTCTTTTAAGCATTACCAAAAACCAAAGATTCTCTTTTCGAAGAATACCATCTATATTTTATAGTGAAACTTCAAAAACAAGAATGTCTTCAAAAATCGATTATAGGAGCATTCCTCAGAACAGTTACCTGCCCAAGTTGTTCTTCATCTAGGCTAAAATGATTTCCAGGTAATTCCAATCCTATTTTGGAAAGTTTGTCTGCTGGCAAATTCAATTCCCTGAATATATGTGTAAATCTGATCATCTGAAAATGTTCTGCAATTTCCATGAGTTGGTCTGTGATGTGAATGAGATCAACATTCGGAATTTGACCTACAACATTCATCCACTTTATCACCAGGAGAGAATCCCCATATACCTGCAAAGACAAGATACCTCTATCCAGCACAAATTTTAACAGATAAAACAAAGCCAATAGCTCACCCATGTTATTTGTGCCCGAGCCCAGATTTGCATTAAAATGGAAGAAATGTGACTCTGAAAGTTCAAGCCTGCCTCACTCTCACATTTCTATCCTCCCCCTGACATGCTCTGTCAAACAATCCCCAAGGGGCAGAGGGATCAATTTGAAGATCTTTTGGGATTCTGCAATGATTGCTTATTGGCTACGTTGAAGTGAGGAAGATGGCTTTGAGCCTGAGAAGAGATCCTGAAAGGAGGATAAGAAACATCATTAAAAAGTGCTGCATTCTGCACAAGCCATATCCCCCATAGGACCTAGTAAGGCAATGCCTGAATTGATTCCAATTCCTTTCTGATAATTTATAAACCAGCCCATGAAACAGTCTTCCAGGTTGATCCCCAACCACAGAGAATTTAATTTAAGGGATGTTTCAATCTCCCTCCAGGATTGGGAGTGAGGAAACAGTATAAAAAGAGATAGTGATTTGATTCTTCTTGAATCTTACATCGTGGGCATTGTCCTGGCCCCAACTTCTCTCTTTTCTTTAACTTGTCCCACGTTAGGACCTTATCTGAACTGGTCATCCACATAACTATTTTTGACTTGAGCGGAGACATTACCTTCCAAACTTTCCTCCACAACCACACTGGATCCCTGCCATTTCCTCTGATGAGTGCTTGACAACCCAACTTCACCGATTAAAAACCACCTGATTTATTATAATTCCAGACAAGCTCGTCTGGGTTCTCTTTCAATCTAACGTGGGCACGAGATAACTCTGCTAGAATCCGATCCAGGCCTGACTAAAATCGCTGGATAGTCCTAAGTTATTAGATGACACTGTGACAGCCATCCCTGCTTTCAAATGGTAGTCTCCATAGGCTTATCAATACTGTTAAGAGTGATTATGTGAAAGTTTTTCTCAGTTTTCAGCCACCGGTTTAAATGTCAAAATTTTCTCTGTTTAATGCCCAACCTAGGTTTAATAAAGGCTGGAAATTGCACAATATTTCAGACTGATAAAATCACTGTGGAAACTCACATTTACTGACAGAAAATAAGATAATAAATGCACACCATAAATTTCAGACTCAGAGATTTTTGGCAAACTTGCTCACGAAAAACCCACAAGGGGAAAACCTGTTAGGAGAGAGAATTTTATTTTTAGGAAAATTTTACAGTAGAACTCAGAAATTTTTTCAGACCAACTTATCTCAATCGGATGAAAATTTTCTGCCTCGTTTTCCATGCCAAACACGAAAAATTATTTCAGAAATTCTGTTTTTTTGCCTCGATTTCCGTGCCGCTGTATGTACCTCGAAAATCTGTGCCCAAGGGAATTTTTTTCTTGAAAAGTGTGCCCAGAAATCTGCCTTGAATATCGTGCCCGATGTACTGAAAACCGTGCCGTACGGACCAGCAATAAATGCTGCTGTCCTCCTCGATTTTCGTGCCCTCTCTTGCTGCTGTCCTTTCCTCGAAATGCATGCCAAGAAAAAACTTGCTGTTGGTGTTTTCTCCCCTTTCTCAGAAAAATGGCTCTGCTCTCTCTCAGTTCTCTCCTTCACTCTCTTTCTCAAAAAGGGAATGCATTTTGACTTTACTTGCCTTTTTGGTGAAAACCCTAGGGTTCTTCTTATCCAACGGTGGAGATTAGATGAGATGAGTGGATGAGATTAAATGCTCATTAAGTCTCATATAAAATTAATTTCACTCACCTCACTTAATTTTTTTTAAAAAGTGACTTTATTCTCTAAAGTCAAAATTAAATGCTCATCTCAAGTCATTTAATGCAAGGGTCACTTTATCTCTCCCTTTTAAGTGACCAAGGCTATAGTCACCTAGAGGAACATTTTCCTAGGTACAAAAATCAACACTTCCTCTTACCGATAATTTGTCTCTAAAGAAGACAAACTTGCACCACTCCCAACTTGTCTCTAAAGAAGATAGACTTGCCCCTCCCCAAAGATTTCGTGAGAATATCTGCAACCTGCTCACATGTACTGCAATGTCACTGCTCCTTTCTGAACATAATCTTGGATGAAATGGTACCTGATCTCAATATGCTTTGACTGGTCATGAAAAACTGGATTCTCAGAGAACTGGATGCAATTTTGATTGTCACTGTAAATCAATGTAGGCCTCAGCTCCTAATCAAATAAATCCACCAGTAACTTGCGAAGCCACAACGCCTCGCAACAGGCTTGACTGGCTGCCATTTACTTGGCCTCTGTAGAACTCAAAGCAACAGACTTTTGCTTCCAACTAAACCACGACACTGCCGTCGAGCCCAAATTGAAACAACATCCGGAAGTGCTCTTTCGGTCTGCCACACTGCCTGCCCAATTTGAATCTGCGAAGCACTTGATCCCATCCAACCCCCTGTAGTCCAGATCATACTCCATTGTCCGTGCAAGGTAACGCAACACATGTTTTGTGGCTACCTAGTGCACTTTCCTAGGCTCAACCATGAACTGACTGAGAGTGTTCACTGCAAAACACAAATCTTGCCGATAGTTGACAAAATACATCAACAAACCAATGAGCTGATGATATAGTGTAGAATCCACCAACTCTCGCTTAGAAGCATGAAGCTTCTTCCAGTTGGTGACCATCGGTGTCAACATCGGCCTGCAATCCTCCATCCGAAATCTTCTCAGAATATCAACTGCATACTTTCCCTGTTCTAGGAAAATATGTCCAGGCTCTTGCCAAACCTCCAATCCCAAAAAATAGTGCATCAACCCAATGTCTGTCATCTCGTACTTTGAAGCAATATCTTTCTTGCAAGCTGCAATAGGTCTCTATCCTCCTGTGTTAAATAAGTCATCCACATACAACAGAAGAATGAGCGGATCATCTCCAACCATGATGAAATAGAGATTTGGATTTGCCTCACTCTTTTGAAACCCCATCCGTTGCAAGTAAGAGTCAATCCTGGAGTACCAAGCTCTAGGAGCTTGCTTCAGCCCATACAAGGCTTTCTTCAGCTTGCACACATGAGACTCTCTCCCATGAATCTCAAAGCCTTGAGGTTGCTCAGCATACACCTCCTCTTGTATGATTCCATTGAGAAATGTGGTCGTCACATCCATCTGATGGATCTTCCAACCCATTTCCGCAGCAATGGAAATCAATGCCCTGATCGAAGTATAACGAGCAATCGATGCAAAGGTCTCATCATAGTCAAATCCCTCAACCTGTGAAAACCCCTGCGCCACAAACCGAGCCTTGTACATCTCTGCACTACCATCAACAACATGTTTTAGCTTGTAAATCCAACGAGAAGTCACCACTGACTTCCCCTCAGGTCTCGAAACTATCTCCCATACATCATTCTTCATGATGGAATGGTACTCATCCATCATGGCATCTCGCCAAACATGATGCTGGGAGGCCTCCTCAAAAGTAGAAGGCTCTGAATCACGTAGACTAGCCACTAATGCCATGCCCAATCTGTTTGGCATTTGAATAGCTCTCACTGGCTCCCTGGGTGTCCCAAACTTCTGTGCTTCCTTCAAGGTGTCTCGAAGCCACTTAGGCTTCTTCTTCCTTGAAGGATGCTCCCATACTCGTCTATCCTCATTTGATGAACTTCCAGAGGTAGACGCCCTAGTAACCTGTGAACCAGAAGCTGGGGTACCAACAACTGGTGAACTCTGTGATCCTGATGCTCTGTACGGTGAACCTGAAAATCTGAGACCCAAAACTTGTCCTCGAAGATCCTGTTGGCTGAACCATTGAAACTGGTGAACCTGTGCCCATACTGTGTGGTCAAACTCTGGAAATCTGTGAACCTGTCTGCTGCACTGACGGTACTTGTGATACTACCTAAGGTGTCAGAATCTGTTGCTCTCTCTGCTTTGACTCTCTAGACTTCTTGAAGGCCTGTCCTCCTCAAATTTCACTTCCTTTCTCACAACAACTTTCCTCTGAGAAGGAAGATAAATACGAAAGGCCTTCGAAGTCTCATCATAGCCCACAAAGATGCCCTTCTCTGCGGTGGGCTCCAACTTTGTCCTCTTCTCAGAAGGGACACAAGAGTAAGTCAAACAACCAAATATGCCAAAATGGCTAACCTCAGGCTTCTTGCCTGTCAAACTCTCCTCAGGTGTCATGTTCCCCATGGCACGATGGGGGCTCCTGTTTTGAAGATAAACATTTGTACTGCATGCCTTTGCCCAAAGGAAGAAAGGAAGTGACTGGTCATGTAACATAGCTCTAGGTGCTCCAACAATAGGCATGTTCTTCCTTTCTGCTACTCCATTCTGCTTTGGAGTGTATGAAATCGTTAACTTCCTCTAAATGCCCTCTTGTTTGCAATATCCATCAAGCTCCTTGGAGGTATACTCACCCTCGTTATTTGATCTGAGAGTCCCTATCTTCCTCCCTGTCCGGTTCTCCATAAGAGCTTTGAACTCTTGGAACCTCTGCAAGACCTCCTCAGATTTCTTGCTCTTCAGGAAGTAGATCCAGGTCTTCCTGGAATGATCATCAATGAATGTCACATAGTACTCATATTCTCTCAGAGAAACAGAAGACATAGGTCCACACAAATCAGAATGTATCAAGTCAAGAACCCCTGCTGACCTACTATCACTGCTAGGAAAAGCAATGTTGGTGTACTTTCCCAAAGCATACCCCTTGCAAACATCACTCTGCTCTGTGCTGAACTCTGGTAGACCTGTAACCATATGTCTCAACAACCTCAAAGCTAGATGATGTAAGTGAGCCATCCTACTATGCCACAACTCACAAAACTCGCTGCCGATGCTATGTGCCAAGGCATGTTGAGGCTGAAACAAGAGCTTGTATAGTTTCCCACATCTGACTCCAATGGTGTATGAAGCGGATGGTCTTGCAGTCTTGGGAAACACACACACATGTCCATCTAGGAAGGACACCCAAGACCCTGATCCTCGATCATGGAAACTGAAACCAAGTTCTTTTTCAGCCTAGGTACATACAGTACATCTCTCAAAACCATGGGACTCATGGACTCCCTCTGAAAGGTAATGGGCCCACGCCCAACTGCTCTGACAACAGCTTCATCTCCCAACACTACCTCCACATCAGTCTTTGTCTGTGAAAGTTCAAAGAACATCTCTCGAGCACCTGTCATGTGACTCGAAGCTCCACTATCAATATACCAAGTGTTGGAAGTGGATAGACTGTAAGAATGGTCTGTCAACAAGGAAAAATCCCTCTCTCTATCAACATCCGCACTGGTGATGATGGATGCTCTTTCTCTATCAACATGTCTAGTGCACAGAGAAAACTCTCTCTGAAATCTAGTTGCAAAATCCTCAACCTCCGTCGAAGTTGCTGTCTGCTGCTGCTTCTTCTTCTTCTTGTTTGGACACTACCCAACATAGTGTCCCATCTTATGACAAGCAAAGCACTTTATAGTGCTCAAATCCTTTTTTTTCCCATCCTGCTGTTTGGCCCCACCCTTCTTGGAACCCTTCTTGAACTTCTTCTTCCCCTTTGCTGTCAAAGCCACATCCTCCTCATCCTCCGTACTAGTAGAAGTACTGCCATGCACAAGACCCCTCCGAGTCTCTTCCTGAACAAAATCATCACATATCCTGTACCATGTAGGTAAGTTCTCCCTAGCAACCAAAGCCTCCACAAATATAGCCCAAGGCTTTGAAACCCCATTCAAAGCTATCCGCACTAGCTTTGCATTAGGAACAACCTTTCCAACTGCTGCAAGCTCATCTCTCACCTGAGAGATCCTAGTAAGGTAAGAGATCACAACCTCCCCTTTGACCATTTTGATACTCTTCAGCTTCTCCCTCAAAACCATCTTCCTGTTCTCGTTTGAGCTCTGAAATAATCCGGTCAAAGCATCCCACGTATCATGTGCACGAGTTTTACCTGAAATGTGTGGAATCACATGGTCTTTAACTGCATCTAGGATAATCCTCTTGGCCTTAATATCTTTCTTGTTGAAGGCAACCAATGCTACCACATCGATAGAAGCGGGAATAACAATAGGATTAGTTGTAGTGTTTTTGACTACCTCATCCCACAACTCATTTTCCTCCAACACAAGCAATATTCTAGCTTTCCATGGGACAAAATTCCCAGCCCCATCAAGCCTATCCTCCATCCTAAGTCCAGTAGCCATTATCTCTGCTAAGTTTAAGTTTCAACAAAATGCTGCTCACTGTCAAAATAAATTTTCTGAGTTCTGGAAAATACTTTCTGTCTGTAAAAATTTAATTTTCTGCCCAACCTTGCTCTGATACCATGAAAGTTTTTCTTAGTTTTCAGCCACTGGTTTAAATGTCAAAATTTTCTTTGTTTAATGCCCAACCCAGATTTTATAAAGGCTGGAAATTGCACAATATTTCAGACTGATAACAACACTGCTGAAACTCACTTTACTGACAGAAAATAAGATAATAAATGCACATCATAAATTTCAGACTAAGAGATTTTTGACAAACTTGCCCCAGGAAAAACCCACAAGGGGAAAACTTGTTAGGAGAGAGATTTTTATTTTCAGGAAAATATTACAGCAAAACTTAGAAATTTTTTCAGACCAACTTATCTCAATCGGATGGAAATTTTCTGCCTCGCTTTTCGTGCCAAACAGAGAAAATCAAACTCAGAATTTTTTTTGTTTTCTGCCTTGATTTCCGTGTTGCTGTACGGATTGTATGGGATGACCGTACAAACCTCGAAATCTATGCCTAGGAATTTTTTTCTCGAAAAGCGTGTCCAGAAATCTGCCTCGAAAAGCATGTTTGCTGTACTGAAAACTATACCATACAGACTATATGGACCAGCAATAAATGCTGCTGCCCTCCTCGATTTTCGTGCCCTCTCTTGCTGCTGTCCTTTCCTCGAAATGCGTGCCAAGAAAAAACTTGCTGGTGTTGGTGTTTTCTCCTCTTTTTTAGAAAAATGGCTCTGCTCTCTCTCAGCTCTCTTCTTCACTCTCTTTCTCAAAAAGTGAGTGCATTTTGCCTTGCCTTGCCTTTTTGGTGAAAACCCTAGGGTTCTTCTAATCCAACTGTGAAGATTAGATGAGATGACTGGATGAGATTAAATGCTCATTAAATCTCATATAAAATTAATTTCACTCACCTCACTTAAATTTTCCAAAAAGTGACTTTATTCTCTAAAGTCAAATTAAATGCTCATCTCAAGTCATTTAATGCAAGGGTCACTTTATTTCCCTCTTTTAAGTGGCCAAGGCTAAAGTCACCTAGGGGAACACTTTCGTAGGTACAAAAATCAACATTATGCTCCCCTCTCAAAGGATAGTTCGAAGATCTGCAGGGAGAAAAATTTCCCTTTGACACCCCATTATGGTGTCCAATCTGATTCTTACCTTAGTTCGTTCATCTACTCTCCAAGCAAGGTGTGGTCCAATCATAGGGAAAGATTAAGACATGGCCTTCCATTGATTGGAAGCATTCTGAAACTTTTTGCTTCTTCCTGATCCATTCAATCACCGTAAGTGTGACCATGTATTTCTGCTTCAGTATTCGACTCCAAATACTGCCCCTAGTAATTACCGACCAGATTGACTTTGCAACTAGAAAGCGACCATTACCAATAGAGTGAACATTTTAAAGTCCCCAACTTCCCAATTAGGGGAGGCCAACACTTGCCATTTCACCCAATGAGAACCTTTGAAATAGCTGGCCCTATGCCACAGGAAATTGAAGCATAACCTCTGTACTTTCTCCAAAACCCCCTTTGGAATATGGGCAAGAGAATGCCAATAAACTGGAAAATATTCCAGGATAACTTTGACTAAAACCAGACATCGTCCTCGAGACAACCGCCTGTTGCACCACAGGTTTATTCTCTTCTACACCTTTGTTACTAGCCACGACTCCCCACCAGTCTTTCTTCCCATTACAGTTTGGTTTGAAGTTAAATCCCAAATATTTGAAACTCATACTAAAATCAAGGTGTTGCAAAAGAAAAAAATTGTCAAGATTCCTACCAGTATCCTCGTCCAAACTTGAAGTCAGAAGAGCGGAATTTTCCATGCTAATTTCCATTCCTGTAGCCAATCCAAGCACATATAGAATTTCCTTAAAGTGAGCTCGTTCCCTTCTATTACCGGAGAGAAACAAAAGGACATCATCCATGAATAAAAGATGTATAAGAGTTTCTCGACCAATTTTGAACCCTTCTATTCTCCTTAGTCTTTGAGCCTCCGTAATAGCTATGCTCAACCCCTTGGAAACCAATAGGAAGATATATGGAAATAATGGGAAGCCCCGCCTTAAGCCTCTGGAAGGATTAAAAAGGCTGGAATTTGAACCATTAATCAAAACTGTGAACGAAGTTGATGTATTGCAACACATTATGCAATTTTAAAACCCAAAGGCGCTATAAAGGAAAAACATGTGACTAAGTTTCAATAAAAAGAGGACAAAGGATTCATATCTATGCTCCCCCTTTGGCTTACAACTGGATGACATACTACTTACTCATCAGTCACTAGATTCAAACCTGGGAAGGAAGGAGCGACCAAAGGCAAATTATACTTATTCTGGATAGGAGTGGTTCTCTTCTGTCTGGCATGCATCTTCTATAGGTTCTATCCAAAATAGAAGGGGCCAAAAAAACAAGGCCAAGGTGAACTAGTAACAACTTCAGAAAAGTCCAGGATACCCTATTGTAAGACTTAGAAAGGTCTAGTTTGTTCACTGCTGCTGGTTTTTGAGTAATCTTTATCGAGTGGATTGCTTCTTGAGCCACCTCGACTGCTTCAAGTATTTGGTGACCTTGTAAAAAACCAAATTGTTCCTCCAAGATATATTCGTACAGAAATGGCTTTAGCTTGGCAACTATCAACTTGGCTATGATTTTGTATAAACAGGTGCATAAAGAAATGGGTAGGAAATCTTCAAAGGACCCAGGACAATCCCTCTTTGGAATAAAAGCAATGAAAGTGGCATTCATGCTCCAAGGCATCTTGCCTGAGATTTGTACATCCTCCACTACTTCAGTTAAATCATCTCCTAGAAGTTGGAAGAATTCCTCATAAAATTCGGTTGTCCACCCGTCGGGACCAGGAATCTTGTTCCTTCTTAATGAGTGAAGAGTTGCTTCCACCTATGCCTTTGTAATTGGTCTGTACAAATCTGCATTTATATTCTCATTCACTGTTATATAAAAATATATTTAACATACTAAGATATATAAATATATATAAAATAATAACATTAAATATCAATATTAATTATTAATATTAATATTAGTAATTAATAAATAATAAATAGAAATAATTAATTAGGAAAAGTCAAGTGACGTGCCTTTATGTTTGAAAAGACATGAATTGGCTTATATAAGCCCTACCATTGTAAATGTAAAAACATCATCAATATGTCTATCAATTATTCAATATGTGGGTTATTTCAGAAATGCTGGGTTTATTCCAAATTATTTTAGAATATATGGATACAGATATTACAGTGGTATCAGAGCTCAGTTCGTGATATAGGCCTTTGGCCATTATCCTAGGGCTTCCCTAAAATTGTGGTCTTTGACCAAGAAGGAAAAAAAGAAAGAAAAGAAACCACACATGGTTTAACTTACTACTTTATTAATGAATGTGTTATTTGGTTAAAAGTGGGAAACTAATTACTCTTTTATATTGGAAATTTTTATATTAGAACTTTTTACATTAAGTGAGATAAAAAGTGGGTTTACATAAAAGTGAAGGGTATAAAGCAAGATTTGAACCCGGGTGGGAAGGGTAACAATCATTTCTCCCGACCACTCAATCTACATTCAATATGCTAGAAGTCTTAAGGGGAAAATAAGAAGAGAATCCAAAGAAGATAAATATTATTAATAATAACCTTATTATTATTATTATTATTTGACCAAAAATTGGATAAAAATAAAATGTCGCCTCAAAGCGAAGTTCAAGAAAGATTCCCTAAGACCCACTCAAAAGTAGTCAATGATCTACTAAAATTACTAAAATTTGAGGGACTATTCAAGGAAAAAGTATTAGCATAGCTATATGTCCAACCAGGAAGGAAAAGTACATTAGCAACAGCTTGGCAAATCAATTATTAGTCCCAGAATCAAGTGTAATCGAAAAGAGAGATACTTATGGTGATAAACAATATGAAATTACGGACTTGCAACTAACAATTGATGAGTATAAGTTCACATCTCAATTAAATGTTGCGTCTATATATCATATATGTAAATGAAGTTGACATCATTCTGGGTTCACCTTGGATGGAAACACTAGGGGCATTCATTTTAAACATGAAGACGAAATTTTTAACATTTTCATACAAAAAGAAAAATATAACATTATAAGATTCTACATGCAAGTCAGATCCAGTAACATCAAAGGATCTTAAAAATATTTCAAAAATTATTATTGAAGATAGTTAGAAGTCAATAACAAAAATGCAGAAAGAATTCGACAAAGTTGCCATGGACAAGGAATCAGAGATCTCTCGTCTAAGAGATCATAACCATAAATTGCTTCTTTAAATCAAGAAGCGAAGGATAAATTTAGCACAATAGAATCAAAAGTTAGAAGAGGAGAATCAAGATCTTCAGAAGAAACTATTAGAAAATTTTGAAGAAAATGGTCGCCTTAAGAATCATAAACAAGATCTAATGGATCATATTAGGAAGATTAAAGATGATAAGAAAGCGCAAGACGAAATGATAAGGAATCTTAAGAATGATAAAGTTTCGTTGGAAAACAAGTTGGAGCAAATTCAGAAGGACATCAAATCCCTTGGACTCAAAAAGCCAAGTACAGGAAAAAGAAGCAAATACAAATCCAATCTTCGTCATTGTTCAAAAAGAAGCCAATCTAGTAAAAAAACAAATAACAAGAAGTCCTTATTGACACCCAAATTATAAAAATCATTTTGACCAACGAAAGGGTCAAAATGAACATAAACAGAAGAATGAAAAGAAAGAACACAAAATCAACAAACTAAACAGAATACGAGAAGTTCCATCCAACAAGGTGATCAACAAACAACTCCAATAAAGATAGATCTCGGATGGACTACCTCACAAATGATGCAACCTTTTTTCTTGGGAATTCGTAGCTCATATCGTTTCGTTTCGTCAAGTGTCATAGGTGCTAACACAAAAGATTGCGATATGACCTTACAAGCAAGAATCAGATGATTCTTGTCTTCAACAAGCATTGAGAGGACAAAGCTTCCCTTAAGAGGAAGGCAATGTTGTATAAAAATATATATAACATACTAAGATATATAAATATATTTAAAATAATAACATTAAATATCAATGTTAATTATTAATATTAATATATACTAAATTAATAATTAATTCTAATTATTAATTATTAATATTAGTATATAATAATTAATAAATAGAATTAATTAATTAATTAGGAAAAGTCAAGTGACGTGCTTTTATATTTGACAAGGCATGAATAATTGATAAATATATTGATGATGTTTTTACAGTTACAATGGTAGGGTCAGAAATGATGGGTTTATTTCGAATTATTTGACAATATCTGGATACAAATATTACATTCACCATTCTAGGGAAATATGAAATTATCTTCAGGGTTTCTACCCGAGTTACTTGCTCATATTCCTTAAACAAGTTCCCAAAATAATGAACTCATAGGATTGCCAGGCCTTCAAATACTCTGATCCTGACCCCCTGATCGTGGAGTTCCCAGATCGTATTAACCCTGCATCAGTTATTTGCAAAAGCATGAAAATATTTCGTGTTACAATCCTGCAACTCCAACCAAGAGGGGCCCTACTCTTTATATGCCACTATGCTTCAATGTCCAATAACAATTTGGACCTTCTTATCTCTAAACTTTTAAGAGTGTTAATCAAATCTTCATCTATTTCTCTTACCCTGAATTTTGATGAAACCTCCTCTATTTCCTTCTCGACCTCTGCCAGAATTGCATCTTGAGTCCTATATTTTTTTTTTGTGCTCATTTGGAAACACCTTTCTTTACTTTGTTTAAAGCACACAGAAATTGTTCTCCAGCCGAGTATTGGGACCCTTGATCATCATTTCTCCAATTATCTTTTAATAAATTGAGGAATGACTCATTCTTAATCCATTCTGGGTTAAATTTAAGAAGCGTTCCTGGCATCTTTATTCTACTGCCCAGCTCTAAAAATATTGGAAAATGGTCGGAGATAATATGCAGGTCAGTCCATGACCTGAAATGAACAATCTGATCTTGTACTGAGTGATGAACAAGAATTAGAAACCTGTCTATTCTTTTATGGACTCCTGCATTTCCTTGCTTATTATGCAGGAGCACCTGAATGGAACCAGACAGAGAAGGTGCAGGAGCACCTGAATGGTTCTTTTCTGGTTCCATTTCCTGCATTTCCTTGCTTATTATTCTTTTGTGGACTCCTGCATTTCCTTGTCTGGTTCCATTCAGGTGCTCCTGCACCTTCTCTGTTTCATTTACGGAAATATGTTGTTCCAGAGATGTCCTCATTCTTGAATGAGAGAAACTGACCCGTCAACACAGATAACCGCTTCCTTGATCTCCTTTGAAATAGGAGCTGAATCAGTTCCTTCTGCCCTCTCAGTTGCTAAGCTTGACCCTCGATCCTTTCCAACAATTCCATCATTAGGATATTTTAAATCCCTCCTAATCTCTAGTTTAAAAGCTTCCTTTGAAACTTTGCCTTTCCTCCAAATCTTTCTTAACAAAGGTTTAGAGCAATCCTTGAAAACATTACCAGTTTTGTGGCAACGGGTGCACCGAAACAACACATTCATATAGTCTAGTTTTAAGGAGTGAGTTTTGCCATCTCGTACCAATTCCAGGGACTCAAACACCTTTTCCCATATCAACTTCGACTAGTACGTGTGCACTTACACATGCCAAGTTCCTGTCGTTCTTCACCCATAAACTATCGTCAACCATTGCTGTTCTTCCAAAGGAATTCCCAATTGCTCAGATAAATGCCTCGGTCCAAAATTCCATAGGTAAATTTGGAAGTTTAAACCCAAATTGGGTTTGTTTCACCGTTTGTTAAGCTCAGATTGAAGAGGGGTGTCCAGGGTCTCATGGAAAGGAAGGAAGACTCCATGTGGCATAACCATAAACCTTTTAGGATAGAAAGTGCATCTGATTCAAAACAAAAAATGTAACCAATCCTCCCCCTCGAGAGCATGTGGATAGTTGGCCCATAGCCTAGAAGGGGATTCCAGTATTCAAGCATCCAGAGTATGAGAGCTTCTAAACCAATTCTTCTGCCTAAGAATCTGCCTACTAGAGTTTTTCCGGAGAGATCAAGAATCTGGTCCAGCCCTACATCCTTTCCACAACCAGTGAAATCGTACTGCTTCAACTGCACACCACCTTCTGCCTTTTCTTCCTCGTTTTGAGACTGCTGGAAGAAAATTTGCCCTGAAAGTTGTCTTCATTCCAGATTGAAGACACATCATCACTTGGAAACTCCCCGCACGAGCTGACACCTTCGAGTCATTAACAAAAATCTGAACCTCTGTCAAATTGTCCTCAGAATAGTTTACTAGCTGCGCTGCATCCTCCATTTTAAATGATGGGGTGATGTCATCACCAGAGGTCTAATTACCGGCTTCTGATTTCCTGTGCTCCCTGATCAAATCTCGACTAGCTGGTCAAATTTTTTAATCGCGGTTAAACCTTCCAGAGAAAAACGTATTCATCATCGATGCTTCATACCTAGCTATCATTGGCAGGAGAAATCTCCTTCGATGGATACCTTGATTTCAACGGATTAACAACACTCAGGATGGAGACCCTGGTATGAATATCCATCGCCTAAAGTTCGCGATCATTAATGTTGCAACTTCCCCTGACCCGAAGGCGCACCAAGCCGAAGGAGGAAAGTGTAAAATATTTCTGCAACCATGAACCCAGTGTTAGCCTGACTGATAGAAACAGAATATGATCTTGAGGATCAATATCACTGGCCCCTCCAACGCAAATGATGTCTCCATCAGAAGCATTACCAAGATCAAAGACCCAAGACGAATATGGGCTCGAGATACGAATCGGAGGGCACCCGTTCCACACCCTAAGAAGTCCCACCTGCGCATCAGTTGTTAGGGCCAAACCTTTAAGGTGTTGAAAACCCTTGTTTCACAGCATGCTGGTTTAATGAACAATTTCTTCTTCTTTCACTTCAGCCGGTTATGCAAAGGCCTGAAGTTACTTATGAAATTTATCTGAACAATTTAAACACGCTGAAAACAACTAACAGGCTGTAATTAAACACATACACACCATAAAATTTGACAAAGTGATTTTTGGCAAATTTGCCCTGGATAAAACCCCCACGGGGAAAACCAGTTTTGAGATGAGAGCTTTTATTATTTCTTCAGTAAAATGTAGGACAGAAATTAAATGCACATGTACAGCAAACCCTAACCGTACAATCTCCTCGAATTTCGTGCCAAATCAGGCAGCAGGCCGTACAGCAGATCAGCCGTACAATTGCCTCGAAATTCGTGCCCTAATTAATGCAGTCCGTACACCTGTCCGTACAGCATTTAATGCAGCCGTACTTACCTCGAAATCTGTGCCGAATTAACTCAGCCGTACACAGTCCGTACTCCTCGGGATCCGTGCAGCATTTAATGCACTGACAGCAGCCGTACACCTCGAAAATCGTGCAAGCAGCCGTACATCCTCCTGGAAAATCGTGCCAATAAATGCAGCCGTACTCTGGCAATTAATGCAGCCGTACACTGGCAATTAATGTGGCCGTACACCTCGGGAACCGTGCAAGCAATTTGCTGAAATCTTCAGCTTCAAACCCTAACCTGGAAATTTGACCTCCTTGAGCAATTCGACCTTCCTGAGCTCTCTCCTCTCCTTCATCTGTAAAATGAAAGTCAACTCACTTTTGCCTCCCTCACTCCTTTTTATAATTTCACAGTGAGAGTGAAATTCACATTTATTTATTTCCCATAAATAAATTCACTCACTTACTCACTTTATCAAAAGGTGACTAAAGTCATAAAAATCACATTTAAGTGACTTTACTGTGAGGGTCACATTTTCCCTCTTAAGTGACTTAGGCAAAATAAAGCCACTTAGGGAATACCTGACTAGGTACAAAAATCAACACTCCCTCTTACCGAGGAAGGTGTTCCGTACCACTCCCAACTTGTCCCTGAAGAAGACAAACTTGCCCCTCCCCAAAGACTTCGTCAAGACATCTGCTACCTGCTCATCTGTGGAAATGTACTGAAGCTCAACTGCTCCTCTCTGAACATAATCTCGGATGAAGTGGTACTTGATCTCTATATGCTTCGACCTGTCATGGAATACTGGATTCTCAGATAGCTGAATGCAACTCTGATTGTCACAGTAAATGACGGTGGGTCTAAGCTCCTGATCAAATAAATCAACCAACAACTTGCAAAGCCACAGTGCTTCGCAAGTAGCCTGACTGGCTGCCATATACTCTGCCTCAGCTGAACTCAATGCAACGGATCTCTGTTTCTGACTGAACCACGACACTGCTG
>LPNX010102576.1:202791-230431 GCA_001517045.1 Pseudotsuga menziesii | reverse complement strand
CTCTTGTCTCTTGTGATATGCTTATGTGATTGTTGTACTTGTTATTCTCTCAGTGAAAAGATCTTATCATAATGCTAGCTTAAATGTTGAAAAACTAACAGGCGAGAGACAAAACCGCTTCCTCAACCCACTGGGTTAGGTAGCAGGCTAGATGAGATCCATGAGTCCATTAGATCTGCCACATGACACCTTCTTAGGCATACCACATTTGTGGTTATGTCCTTACAGAGTGAGCAGGACCACCCCAAGAGACACACTTTTGCACGGTCTACTGTTGGTGGGCGAGGGAGAGCAGCTACATGTGGTAGCTAGGATGATCCATCTAGCTCAACATGACCAGTTCCACATCAATGTTATTGTTTTGGGAATCCATGCCATGTTCCCACACAGGAGCATGCCACATAGAGCTACCTACACTAGGTTAGTTATTGTTTTATTTAATGTTCAAGTATTGATTATATGTTATGCAATATCATAATTTCCAATAAATTTAACTTAGAATCATATGTTGATGACTTGATTTGTTTTAATGTACAGTTATACAGTCTCGAGTCTCCAAAACCTGGGTGGGAGGACGTTGGTTCCTTCAACCTAGATGGAGCCATGGCAACTGCAGAGGACATCGCGGCACCATACACACATGTATTTTTCTTTCAGTAATTAAATTTAATGTTAGTAGTTAATCTTGTCTTCCAATGTAGTTAATATTTAGTAATTGAATCTAAATATTTGTGTGCAAATGAACAGGTGTCCGTAAGAGTGAGTGACTAGCCATCCCCATCAGGGATCAGCAAATCCCCTCGTGAGCAGGTATCTTGTAATAAAGTATAAATTTAATTTCAATTTTGATGGCTTAGATTTGTATAGTTATATATTTTATGTACTAATATACAAGGCCATGAATATGTATGCAGGTCCGAGTACATAGGCACGTTAGTGTCACTATCTCTCCATCAACTACCTTTTTTGCACCATATATGCCAGGTGTAGCCCCTAGCATACATGTCCCTTTCCCTGCATCCCTCTCCAACCTGTTCCATCCATCCCTTTCCTCCCATCCACCGCCACACTTCCATCCAGACCCCCCTTCTTCATCACAGCCTTCGCTCCCCCCCCCCCCCCGCCCCACCCATCCATCACCACACTTCCATCCAGCTCCCCCTTCTTCGTCATAGCCTTCACTCACTCCCCCGCACCCCACCTATCCACCCCCTTCCTTGCAATTTCCCATGTTTCCACCCTCCCCCCTCCGACCATAATACACCATCCATTCACATTCACCCATCCCTCCACCCCATCCCATACCTCATCCCCTCCCCCATATTCCCCCACCACCCTCATTTCCTCTTCCAGGGTGGCCCGTTCCATTCTACAGCCAGTTGGGGTTTATCGTCGTACATCACCTCTTCGCCCACTCCAATCCACGCACTCTCCCACCATTCCCCCTAGTTTTGTATCCAACTTCTATGTGGCTACATCCTCTGCTATGCCATCCACCCTAGCATTAGAGTAGGTTGTCCAGCCCACTGCTCCACCTGCCACCTTTGAGGACCAGCTGATTGCTCCACTTTCCAGCCCCTAGGACCAGCCTGTTGTGTTCATAGTGAGATTGATTAGTTTATGAAAATATCGTGCAATATTAACGAAAATTGACATAGGAAGTAAATTCTATGAGTTATCTTACTGTTTAAATGTTGCAGGGTGGCATTGCTGAGAGACTTGGATCACGGAGGAGGGTATCCCGCTCACCACTTACGGTCTCGTCTAAGGTGAGCTATTTAAGATTTGAAAACATAATTTTTATTTTTAAATTGTGTTTTACACTTGTATAATTTCCTGTAGGAGTTGAGAAAGTTGATTTTTGTTGTTTCAAAGCCCAAGGGGAGGTGGTTGAAGCGGCCGGAAGAACCAAGCTTCCTCTAGCTTGAAGAAGAGGAAGATCGATTTTGGAGGTGCACCTGGGAGGTCCAAGTGTGGGCAGGAGGATTGAGAGACCCTCCTATCTACACTAGCCATGATGTGGCATTTTGGCACGAGTTGCCATATTTTGTATAGGGAATGAGTTGCCATATTTTGTATAGGGCACGAGTTGCCATATTTTTTATACGACACGATTTTCCATTGTCTAGACATTGGGAATGATGTTCCATTTTTTACTAGTACTGTATATGATTGGAAATTTGTGTATATTAATATATCATTTTGCACTTTCTTATATTACTTTGCCTTTTATTACATATTTGCATACATTATGTCAAATGCAGTAGTAGTTTACAGTTGGTGTGCTTGCAATACTTATTGTTGATGAAGCCTAACTCATATTGAACCAACATACTAACACCTACAGTCTTATTCATTGTCCAAATTGCAATAGAAGCACTTGTTTGCCTTTGGTATTTACATAGTAATTATTGTCTCATTTTTCAAGCTAGAAATTGATATTGGAATGATCTTCTCTTACCATTTGATTGACTGGAAATTTCATAGTATTGATGAGCTAAGAATCATATTAAACGTGATTGTTGTTGGCTTCCATTTGTTGCATCTACTTGGCAAAAATTGATTTTGATATATTTGGAAATTCATACCATTTGAAGATGAAGTTGACATTGATTACTCTCATTGAATACATACATATTTGTTATGCTATTGTTGAGCACTTGCAATTTTAATGATCTATTGTACTTGTTGCAATTTTAACTATTTAAGGGTTAGCATGCATAACCTCGGGTTTAGAATCAACAAGGAAACCCTAACCCTAACTGAAGTTTAAAGGTTAGCATGCATAACCTAGGCTTTATAATCAATGAGGAAACCCTAACACAAACGGTGTTTTGGGGTTAGCATGCATAACCTAGGGTTTAGAATCAATGATGAAACCCTAAACCTAGGAGGGAAACCCTAACAACAACCCTACCCAACCATCTCTTGTGGCCTCTTATAAAGTACCTTTTCATTTGTATATTAGCATGCCTAAGATTGTAGTCATATGTCACATATTATTTATAGACTAATCAAATGAAATACTTCAAAGCTTAAGCATGGATTACTTCACATAAGATAGGGTTAGAGCTTCATGGGCACTCCTTTTATAAACCATAGTGAAATAAGTAAAACATAGCTCATCTTCCACAACTCATACATTAAAAAATTATGGGATAAAGAGGCTCTATAATATCTCTGACTATAATATCCATTTTGGACAACCCTAGAACACCACTAACTCATCCTAATATACCCTAACTTATTGACTGTAATATCCTATTTAGGGCAGCCCTAATATCCTTCTTACCCACCTATCATAGCCTAAGGTCACTTCCTTTCCTTCCTATCGTACCCACTCACTAACGCCTCACCTCAAATTTGTCCATAACCCAATTTAAAGTAGCACAAAGACACCCTACAAGGACTGTATCTAAACAATCATTCCCAACCATACTTAAAAAAATTTGACAGTGGTATATAAACATCCATAACTTGGAAAAATACAAGAAAAGGCCTTGAATTGCTTGCAAGTCATTGTGTCATCAAAATTCAAGTGAGTATACTTGTTAGCATTCCTACTTGACTAGAAATTACATCTTGGACTGTCATTAGACATTTACTTGACTAGAAATTTGATTTGGTTTAAGAGTCCCATTGGCTTGGAAACTTGGCACTTATAAAATTGTTTATCACTGATGTTTACTTAAAAGATTGTACCTTTGTCTTGACAAGCTAAAAAGTGAAATATATGACTGTCATAATGCTAAATGCTTGGCTAGAAATACTTTTGTTTTGACAGTACCTTTCACTAATTCAAAGTTCCATTTCAACTCTTGTTTATCATTAGTACTTGCATTTCGGATTGTACACTCATTTTGGCAAGCTGGAAATTAGTGTTTTGGGTTGTCATAATCATTTTGACTTGGCTAGAAATCATTCTTAGTTTGACAGTCCTATCTTCATGAAAAGTGGATTGATTGGGGTCTATTTCAATGTATGTTGGTTGCAAAAGAGGTTGACTTTGTACAATATGATGATAACATCCCATCAACACCACTAACATGCTTCAACCGCATGCATAATTATAAGGAAAATTACATCCAATGTAGTTCATGAAACCCTAGCTATGTTGTAGTGCATGTATATATCTTCTCGGTATATGGTTCTACTAGTTTGTAGTTAACTGAGACTAACAAATCTAATGATATAAATCTAATGAGTTCATACACCCTAGTTTGTAGTTCTATGTCAAAATATGTGAACCCTACCTTTTAAGTTTGTGGTTTCTAGTTCAAGAAACCCTAGCTTTTTACGTAAGTAAGACTAACATAGCACACGATCTCTATGTATGTGAATTTCTACTTTATAAAACCCTAGTTTGTAGTTATATGTGTAAATTTATAAACCCTAGTTTTTAGGTTTATGGTTTGTAATTCATGAAACCCGGTTTTTTTTCTTATTTTCTCTTGTAGCTTAGGTATATGGTCTAAGTGGTTCTACATAAGAGAAACTAAAATATCACAAAAGAAAAAGCACGTGTGAGGAGGTCCAAGACATAAAAAGTGTTCCTCCTTGACAAATAAAAAATGAAACAAGTTCATGAATATGTGTCTTCTATAAAAGACACATCATCGCTATTGATCCTTCATTTGCTAGCGACATGTTCTCCTGGGTGTACAATCATGGTTTGAAGGGTTGTTTTGGCTAGCAAGTTCCTTTTATTTCAGAGGATTTTCCTTAGTCATCATCTTGATGGCCTACAGAAGTGCATGATGACCTATCCAAAGGTTTTCACTTAGGATAGATAACAAAATAAACACCATTAAATTTTACTTAACAAATTCAACCCAAAATTATCTCAAATTAGCATGCCTAACCAATGCTAGAATCTACCCAATCATAAAGATAATACAAGATAAAATTCAAATCTCCAAGTACACAATATTTGGACAATTGAAATAGTTCTTATATATATGCATATATATGATATATATCTGTATATATTTGGAAACCATAAGCGATGCTAGCCCTAAAGTATCATTGTTGTCATTAAGGTAGCCACACTATAATTGTTTTCCTCGTTAGGGTTTATAAACCCTGATCATATTTCATCATAGAAGCACATGGCCTTTCAGAGAAGTCTAGCACCAGTTTCGATGTCAACATGTCTATCCTAGCATGATTCCTCAAACCCAATGTCTTTGACTATTGCATCAACACAAGCACCAAGACCTTCATGGAAAATCAACTAAACTTAATAAAATCTTCTTCTAAGCAAGGCATCAAAAGAAGCTCGAGACTTATCAAGTTAATTTTTCCATGGTCTTTCCCTAACCTCCATGTATCACACAAGAACAGGACTGCAATATCACCAAAGACACTAGCTCTTTTCTTTTTATCTTCTATAGGGTTGGAACCCTAATTCTACCTCCTTTGACTTCACAACAAGAGCTACAGAATCTGCAAGGCAACCATCAATTTCTCTAGTATTATATTTCCTTCTCCAAGGTTTACTTACATATATAAACCCTAGTGTCCTCATGCATATCCAAGTTTCCTCATGTAATGCATTCCTCCTCTATTTTTGTACAACATCTTCTTGTTCCCGATGCTCCTCGACATATGTGTCAAAGGTGGTTACAATGATCCAATGCTTATCCTTAATATGTGTGCAAGGTGGTTACTATGCTCATTTGCTTCTCCTCAACATGTGTGTGAAGGTGGTCACTATGGTCCAATGTTTCACTTATCTTCATCCTAATATCACAAGGCAACCCAACAAAATAAACCCTAGTCCAAGTGTGCATTAACACCATGAAGATACATCCCTTAGGGCACTCTTTCCAAGCATATAACATATCTAGAATCTCTTATTACAACAAATTACAACATCAATAAATCTACTCTTTTATTTTCAAGAAATATGTTTAAAAAACTATTTTCAAGATATGTGTTAAATCACTTAACAAATTCAACCCAAAGTTTTTCCAAATTAGAATACATAACCAATGATAGAATACACCCGATCATGAAGATAATATAAGTTGAAATTCAAATCTGCAAGAACACAGTATTTGGACAACATTGAAGGAAACTGAGCAAAACACTAGTTTACAAAACCGATGCAAAATGAACTCACTGGGCCATGAAAATGGGGTGGAGAGGTCTCACTAGAGGTAATGGCATGCCAAGAGACCAACAGAGTTGACGGCTCATCGATCCGAGCTCTTGTTGTCGAGTTATGTTGAGTTGAAAGTTGCATGAAAATGTCGTTCAGGGACACTTGGTCACTCTCGATCCGGGAGCGAAAAACCAAACAGAGTAGAAAGATCGCATGTAGTTGGCTCCAACAAGTGTGTATGGCCAATGTCAATATGTAAAAACTACCAAGCTTGGCACGGTGGAGGGTTTTGCAGAGTTCACCCACCAAAGCGAGAGTTGCATTGAACGAAACTGAGAAAAACCATATTTTATGAAACTGATGCATGATGAACTCAATAGGCCATGAAAAAGTGGTGGAGAGGGCCCATTAGAGGTACTGGAATGCCAGAAGACCAATGGATTTGATGGCTCGTCAATCTGACCTCCAGTTGTCGAGTTATGTCGAGTTGAAAGTCGCATGAAAATGTCGTTCAGGGACAGTTGGTCACTCTCGGTCCGAGAGCGAAAAACCAAATGGAGCAGAAATATTGCATGCCATTGGCTCCGACAAGTGTGTATGGCCAATGTCGATATGGAAATACTACCAATACTGGCACGGTGGAGGGTTTTGCAGAGTTTACCCACCAATGCGAGAGTTTCATTGAAGGAAACTGAGCAAAATCCTAGTTTACAAAATTGTTGCACAATGAACTCACTGGTCCATGAAAATGTAGTGAAGAGGGCCCACTAGAGGTATTTGCATGCCAGGATACTAACGGAGTTAACGGCTCGTCGATCCGATATTTGATTGTCAAGTTATGTCGAGTTGAAAGTCGCATGAAAATGTCATTCAGGGACACTTGGTCACTCTCGGTCCGGGAGCGAAAAAACAAATGGAGCAGCAAGATTGCATGCCGTTGGATCCAAAAAGTGTGTATTTCCAATGTTGATATGGAAACACTACCTATACCGGCACGGTGGAGGTTTTTGCAGAGTTGACCCACCAATGCGAGGGTTGCATTGAAGGAAATTGAGAAAACCCTAGTTTATGAAACTGATGCATAATGAAATCACTAGTCCATGAAAACATGGTGGAGAGGGCCCAATAGAGGTAATGGAATTCTTGGAGACCAAAGGAGTCGACATCTCATCGATTCGACCTCTAGTTGTCGAGTTATGTCGACTTGAAATTCACATGAAAATGGGGTCCAGGAACACTTGGTCACTCTCGGTCCGAGAGAGAAAAAACAAACGGAGCAGCAAGATTGCATGTCGTTGGCTCTGACAAGTGTGTATGGCCAATGGTGATATGGAAACACTACCAAGACTGGCACAGTGGAGGGTTTTGGAGAGTTGACCCACCAATGCGAGAGTTGCATTGAACGAGATTGAGCAAAACCCTAGTTTACGAAACTGATGCACAATGAACTCACTAGGCCATGAAAACATGATGGAGAAGGCCCACTAGAGGTAATGGAATTCCAGGAGACCAATGAAGTTGATGAATCATCGATCCAACCTCTGGTTGTCGAGTTATGTCGAGTTGAAATTCGCATGAAAATGGGATCCAGGGACACTTGGTCACTCTCTATCCAGGAGCGAAAAACCAAATGGAGCAGCAAGATTGCATGTTGTTGGCTCTGAAAAGTGTGTATGGACTATACTGATATTGAAACACTACCAAGACTATCATGGTGGAGGGTTTTTTAGAGTTCATCCACCAATGTGAGAGTTGCATCGAAGGAAACTGAGCAAAACCCTAGTTTACAGAACTGATGCACAATTAACTCATTGGGCCATGAAAACATAGTGGAGAGGGACCACTAGAGGTAATGGCATTCCAGGAGACCGACGAATTTGAAGACTCATCAATCCTACCTCTAGTTGCCGCGTTATGTCGAGTTGAAATTTGCATGAAAATGGGGGTCCGGGGACACTTGGTCACTCTCAGTCCGAGAGCGAAAAACCAAACAGAGCAGCAATATTGCATGTCGTTGGCTACAAGAAGTGTGTATGGCTAATTCTAATATGGAAACACTACCAAGAGTGGAATGGTGGAGGGTTTTACAGAGTTGACCCGCCAATGCGAGAGTTGCATTGAAGGAAACTAAGAAAAACCCTAGTTTATGAAACTGATGTACAATGAACTTATTAGGCCATGAAAACATAGTGGAGAGGGACCATTAGAGGTAATGGCATGCCAGGAGACCAATATAGTTGATGTCTCATCGATCTGACCTCCGGTTGTCGAGTTATGACGAGTTGAAAGTCGCATGAAAATGGGGTCCATCCAACCCTAGAAATGGTGCACTATCCCTGCAAAACCCTATGCCAAGCAGTTTGGGGTGGCTTTCCCATGGTGTCCATGCAAAACAAACCTATAGGAGCTGAAGGAATAAAAAATCGCTGCCCAGTTTGGTTTTTGGACCCCGACTTGAATTGGCAAGGCGTCCCTGAATGGCTTTTGCAGGCCTACTGCGACTCGCCATAGAACGTTGACTGGGGATCCGATGAATGAACTGTCAGTTCCGTTGGGATCATGGCACGGGCTTATGGCCAGGGTGGCCTCCCACCTGACTCCACATGACCTAAGCATGCCTCCAGGCTATATTTTGAAAACTAGGGTTTTGCCCTAGTGGGGTCCATGCAACCCTTGCAACGATGCATCTGCCCTACAAAACCTTGTATTGAGAGGTCGGGGGTGGAGTTCCCATGGATTCCATGCCAAAACACACTTGCAGGAGCTGACAGATTTGGAAATTGCCACCCAGTTTGGTATGGGGACCCCGACCTTGAATTGGCCTTAGCATCCCTGAATGGCTTTTGTAGGCCTACTGCAACTCGCCATAGAACGTTGACTGGGGATCCAATGGATGAACCGTTAGTTTCGCTGGGATCGTGGCATGGGTTATGGATAGGGTGGCCTCCCCCCTAACTTAGCATGTCTTAGGCATGCCTCCAAGCCAAATTATTCAAACTGGGGTTTCACCCAAGTGGAGTGTAAACACAATTACCTAATCTCATTCAATATAGCCATATGGATCCTCTTTGTTGCTAATTTCCTCCATCAATCTCTCGTGCTCTAAATGAGGAAAAAAGTAATGTACCTTGGTTTATTTCTTGTTTGACATCGTCTATAGATGGATTTTTGTGCCAAAAATCAAGTTTGTGAAGTGATAGACCATAGAACCTGGTCTTTAATCCACAAATACATGCCCACTAGTACTTCTTGATTTCCATCTAGTGTAAGATATTCACCCTCAACCACCATATTCGAGCCAATAGGAAATTCATTTCCTTGATCATCAATCAATGATCTGTTCAATATTTTCTTACCTCGAATGCATCGTGCCAACCAATAATTCGTGCCCCATTGATTGTCTTTTGAGGAAACAACTACATATATGTGTCCTGGTTCTACAAGATCTGAGATATGGTTGTAGTCTGTCGAAATCATTGACTGAACCTCCTCTAAGTGGGTTGTTTCACCGACTAGACGTGGGTCTACTGCAAGTGACACATGATCCCAATCATCAACCCAATCCATGCATTTGCATTCATCCCATTCACCACTGTTACAAGGGCTACAAAAGCAAGCAACTTTCTGCGTCCATATTTCAAATAGGGGGTTGTTTGAGCTTCGAACAGAATTAAATCCACGGGTTCCTTATATTGTGCCGCAACTATAGGAATAGGATCGATCTGTGTCAACCACATGACGAAAATTCTTGACTAGCCTTCCTACCCCTGTTGATGTATGTTGCACTTTAGTTCGGTCTGACGTTGTTATAGAGCACCATTGAACTATGGATTATGCATCTTTGATATGGGTTTTTCTAGTAAACCTCATCTCCTCCCTTCGTAGTGCGGTCTTGATGCATGCACTGGCCTATTCATGCTCACCTTTGTCATGCCCGGTCTCATAGTAGTTCCATATATGTGACACATTATAAGTCTTATGTAACATACTCATCCATTGGAATACTCGAGCATTTTTGAACTGGCCCGCACAACCATCTGACCATATCCAATGTTGATCCATATATATATCTCCCTCCTTTAGTTGATCATAGAAAATTTGAAAACGATGTTGCACATAATGCAGATCATGGCATCTATTATCACTTATGTAAAAGTTTGTCTCCTTCTGTATTATCCTGTTGTTAATGTTGCTCTCAGGGCCATGCCTATATGTAATATGTACCATGATGTCTTGGTCGGAATGGTAGTATTGACTCTGAATTTCATTTTGTGGCTAAAAGGTGTAGCTTTATACAAAATACACAATTGACAATATGGTCCCAATGGGAAATTTGTCCCTACATTTTCTGTATTTCTCATCATGCCATCGCGCTACATGCACATGTTGAACATACTGCTCGGTTTTCTTATAGAACTCCGTCAAAAAAACACATACCTGTACATGTTGCCATTAAAACAAGGGTCATATTAGAATGTGACCTTTAAATAATGTATATGTAGAAACTAAACATGTGAGAGGAAAAACATGCAATAATCATTTGCACCTGTGACTTCATCAATGCAATCTTTTTACTTTCCTTCGCACTATCTGATTGATAGGTTACATACTTGAATCCTTGCATCTCCATGCTCATATTGCCAAATTAATGCTCATCACTTCCATGAATGCAACGGTTCAAAAGAGAAAACCCACTGCACCTAGAACAATTCCCATATAGACATGATTTTCCATAGTAGTTTTTTCCTTCATGCCTTGGACACATGATGGCGACGATAAAATCTCTCGATGCATTCGGTGGTATTATGGATTCATTGCATCCCTGCTCAAGGTTAGTATGAAAATCACAAAATATATGTTTATACATGTCATAAAAATATTCATATTCTACATGGTATCTACAACAACATGTGTTTCGATCAATGCATATACGAACGTACCATGGTTTACATTTATCAAAGGACCTTTGGCCCAGTTTTAGTTGTGTGTACTCATTCCTGAATCTTTGATAGAGTTCAGTCTGTGTTGTGTCAAGGAAGTGTTTGACATGGGGTTCACGTTCAGTAGAACCCTTTCTTAGCTTTAGCACATCTCTTTGGTTAGATGAAGGTCTGGTATGATCATGCTAGAACTTTTGTACTAATTCCTTAACATCATCAATCAGCTTCATATCTCGACAAAGAAACCTGCCGACAAAATACCAATGATCTTTCCCACCTGCAGTCTAAATATTTTCTCCTATAATAGAGTACTTCTTAACATATTTTCTATTTAATTTAAGTATGTGATAAGTGTGTGAAAGGAGGCGACGTTACTATGTGTACTTGCTTACAACTGATTCTGATAACACACGATGAACCGCACAAAGATAATTATTGTAACGCGTCTTCCCAATCGCATTAAAAGCAGATTGGATATTTCTAACAATATGATTGTTAGCCTCTGAAATTATAACCATCTTTATTCCTAGAATTCTCCTAACAACAACTAAACAATTTGAATTTAAGAAACATAGTAATAATTGACATTTACCTGCATCAACATTGGATTCAAAATATTCTTTCATTAATTTGCTACATTTTTAATCGATAGTGCGTTTGTGGAACTTACCTTCAAGGCCTGACAGAAAAATTTCATCCACATGGATACTTCTAGGAGTCCTTTTTTCTTGCAATAGACAGTTGAGGTAGGGAAGGTGGATATGAGCTACGAATCCTAGGGCTTCTTTGTTGTGTTGCTTCATTCACATGTCGGTCCATATTTGTTGAAATATTGTAACTTTGAAGAATATTCTATATGTATCTTTTGTGGTCCCTAATGGTCCTACCAGGAGAACCACTTGTATTACTTTGCACCCCGATGCTTCTAATCGAAAGAACTAAAAAGAGTCATGAGGTAGTCCCCTCAAACTATAAAGGTGGGTCATTAGCACCCTAGTGTGGTTACTTGAGCCTACATGTGTAACTCGATCCTACATGATTAACTCGAGCCTACATGTCGGATTTAATTATTAAAGTGAATGGATGAATATAAATATAGGTGTGGCGCTCCTCATTTGGAACACACACTCTCACTTGTGTAGCGCATTAGTGGAGAAGAGAGAATTAGCTGGAGAAGGAGGAGGATCAGGCTTTGATCTCCTTGTTGGTTTTATCTTTTATGTTTTGGGGCATCTATATTGAGGAAGCTTTTGCTGGGTTTTTCCCTTTAGGGTTTTCCCAGGATAAATCTGTGTTGTTCTTGTGATACTGTTTCTTTCAGTGATCCTGTTTATATGCTTTTGTTATGAAAATGAAATGAAATACTGATGTATTAGCTAAGCATATGAAATTTTAAAATGGTATCAGAGCTAACCTGAATAGGATAGCTTTCACAAGGTGAAATAGCTCTCTCTCTCCCTCCCCGGAAGAAATTAGGGTTTCGGGAATATTTTTGAGTTTCGGAAAACTGCTTGCATAGAAAGTTGCGTCCTCCCATAGCGCATCTTTTGAGCCTAGAATAAATTTTTTTGGATGTGTGAGTCTCCGGGAAAGTCAAACCCTAGTTTGACAGCTGCACTAGAAAACTGTTGAACCAGAAAGTTACAGAAACTGAATCTTGCAAGTCTGATTTGAAAGGTGAAGAGTTGAAATCTCCAGAATCCAAGTACACCAGTAAACTCACCTCATTCAAGCGCATCTTCTGGTAAGGTCAGTTTCTCATTCGGCAAAATTTCATTTTTTTGTGATTTTCTGACAAGATGGCCCCAAGCACTAAGCTTGAGGACAAGCTAGAAGGCATAGATAATTTCCAAGCATGGAAATACAGGATTGGTCTCATTCTCCAAGAGAATGATCTTGATAAGTATGTCAAAGAATAAGTTTCAGAACCTGAAGAAGCTGAAGCCAAGGAGAAGCATAAAAAGTATATGATTAGGACAAAAATGATTATTGCTGACTCCATCAAGGATCACTTAATCCCTCAAGTGTCACCCAAGAAGACTCCAAAAAGAAATGTTTGATGCCCTATCTAGAATGTATGAGGGAAGGAACATTAATAGAAAGATGAATCTAAGAGCTCAACTGAAGAGCACCAAGATGAGTCATGGAGAATCCATCCAAGATTACTTCACAAGAGTTCAGATAAAAGAGAAAATAGAAGCTATTGGAGATAAGCTTGATGAAGATGAAATGGTTATGACTGCCCTCAATGGTCTCACTAGACCCTGGTAGTCCTTCATTTAGATGATGTGTGCCAGAAAAGAAAGCATGAAGTTTGATGTGGTATGGGAAGACTGCATTCAAGAGGAGACTAGAGTAGCAAATAGAGAAGACTTACTAAAAGAAGATGATCAAGCCCTAGCCACTCACACCAAAATAAAAAAAGGCCAAACTAATTTCAAGAGAAGAAATTTCAAGGAGCCTCAACCTCCCAGAAGAATTCAAAGGGTAAGAGAAAATCATCCAGACAAAGACTACTCTGGTTTTCAATGTTTTCATTGTGATAAGATAGGACACATTGCCTGAAATTGTCCTATGAAGAAGAAAGAATATAAGAAGAGGATTAACAACAACAAAAGATATCATGCTCATCTAGCGGAAGATGAAGATGAAGAAGAAGAAGAAGAAGAAAGACCTCCAAGAAAGCAAGCAAGAGAAGAAGATGCAGAAGAGTATGTACTATTCTCTGCACTCTCTGGGTCTGTAACACCTGGAGAAGACACTTGGATTATTGATAGTGGTGCCTCAAAGCACATGACGGGACAAAATAAAACTCTATCCAAACTTGAAGAAAAGATCACTCCTCAGAAAGTATCCCTAGGAGATGACTATCAATATCCGATCAAAGGAGTTGTTGAAGCAAGTTACAAACTTGATTCAGGTAATCCCCTAAAGATGAAAGATGTATTATATGTACCTGGTCTAAAGAAGAATTTACTTTCCATCTCAGCTTTAGATAAGAAAGGATTCAGATTTGCTTTCATAGATGGTCAAGTACTCATGTGGCCCAAAGGAAAGAATATTGAAGATGCAATCATCATTGGTGAAGAAGAAGGAGGCTTGTATAAACTCAAGGGACACTTAGCAACAACCTTTGTGCATGAGTCCATTGGCCCTAGTGAACTATGGCATAGAAGGCTTACCCACATTAATTACAAGGCTCTGCCTCATGTGAACAAAGTAGTGGTGGGATTCCCAGACATGAAGATCAAGCATGAAGGCATTTGCAAAGGAAGTGCGAAGGGAAAGAACATCAAGAATCCATTTACGAAAAGTGAGACAAAGACAAAAGAATGGGGCTGTAGAAAGAAAGAACAGAACCATCATGGAGGCAGTGAAGACAATGAATTATGAACAAGATCTTCTAATGCATCTATGGGCAGAAGTAGCAAGAACTGTTGTATATGTACAGAATAGAATATCTCACAGTGCTCTTGGATTCAAGACTCTAGAAGAGATGTTCATGGGAAAGAAACCTGAGGTAAGTCACCTAAAAATATTTGGTTGTCTAGTATATATTCATATACCAAAAGAGAAAAGAACCAAATTAGACCCTTCCGGAAAGAAGGGGATATTTGTTGGATATTGTGAAGTATCCAAAGCATTTAGAATTTACATTCCTGGATTCCATCACATGGAAATCAGTCGAGATGTGACATTCAATGAAGAGGCAGCCCTCAAGAGATCCAAGAAGTGCCAACATGAAGAAGTACATGAATAAGAGACACCTTCCAGAAATGAAGAAACTACATGTCTCCCTGAAGATGAAGCTCCTGAAGAACATGACATGGCAAAACCACAAGAACCTCCTATGATGGAGATATCAAGAAAGAGAAAACCTGCTTGGACAAGGGAAATTATACGAGAGGCGGAAAGATATGGAGCTCATGAAGGTTCCACAAGGGAAAGAAAGAAAACTAAGACTTTTTCTAACTATGTAGCCTTGATGTGTGATCTTGTAGATCAAGAACCTACAAACTACGAAGAAGTGGTACAGAATAAAGAATGGGAAGAAGTAATGACTGAAGAATACTAGTCAATAATGAAGAATGATGTATGGGATATAGTTCCCAAACCAGAAGGAAAAAGTATAGTATCCTCCAAATGGATATACCAAATAAAGCATGCAGCTGACGGAAGTATCGAGAAGTATAAAGCAAGATTTGTGGCCAGAGGTTTCTCTCATAAAGAGGGAATTTATTATGAAGAGACATTTGCCCCAGTAGCACGGTATACTTCGATTAGAGCTATCATGGCTCTTGCATCCATGATGAAGTGGGACTTACACTAGATGGATGTGAAAACAACTTTTCTAAATGGTGTGATCGAAGAAGAAGAGTACATAGAACAACCACAAGGATTTGAAGTTGAAGATAGACATACTCACGTATGCAAGTTGAAGAAGGCCTTGTATGGCCTTAAACAAGCTCCTCGAGATCGGTATGGAAGAATAGATAGTTTCTTATCGAGCATGGGATTTTCCAAGAGTAAAGCTGATCCTAACCTTTATCTCAAGGTTGTTGAAGAGGAACCTGTCATCCCACCACTATATGTGGATGACTTATTCTTGACAGGGAATGAGAAACAGATTATGGAAAGCAAGAAGAAACTAGCAGAAGAGTTTGAGATGAAATAACTTGGGTTAATGCACTATTTCCTAGGTCTAGAAATATGGAAAAGTTCAGAAGGAATCTTTCTCAACCAGGGAAAGTATGCAGTTGAGATATTGAAAAGATTCAATATGTTGGAATGCAAATCCTTGGCCACACCCATGGATTCCAACCTAAATTTGTTAACTGATGAATCATCAGAGTTAGTAGATGTGACTCATTATAGACAGATTATTGGGTCATTGATGTACTTAACAAATACCAGACCAGACATTTGTTTTGTTGTAAACACCTTAATTCAATATCTAGTTCAACCTAGATGGGTTCACTTGGTAGCTGAAAAACATGTGATGAGATATTTGAAAGGGACTATAGACTTTGGTCTACACTATGATAATATCCATGAGTATAGATTGTATGTTATACAGATGCAAATTGGGCCGGAAGTATCTCAGAAAGAAAAAAGCACATCAGGAGGATGTTATAGTCTAGGATTTGCTATGATTTCATGGTTTAGCATAAAGCAATCCAGTGTTGCTCTGAGCACAGCCAAAGCAGAATATATAGCAGCTTGCTCTGCTAGTTGTGAATCCATATGGCTTCGGAAGCTTATGTCAGGATTATTCAACCTAGATTTGGACACTACCGTGATTCTATGTGACAACCAAAGTTGTATAAATATGACAAAGAATCCTGTATTCCACGACATATCGAAGCACATAGAAATCAAGTATTTCTACATTCGAGATATGATGCAGAAAGGAGCCATAAAGCTCCAGTATGTGAGTACTGATGAACAAGTTGCTGATGTGTTGACAAAGCTTCTGTCCCGAGTAAAGTTCGAACACTTTTCTGATAAGATTGGTGCGCTCCCCGAAAGGGGGAGTAGTGATGTTGTAGTGGGATTGTATCATCCATAGGCTCTTGCCCTAAAGTGATCCGGGGACCTCGGTACTTGAGAATGAAGAGGGATTGTATCATCCTGGGACATATGTCCATAAATGATCCAGTGACTTTGGTACTCCAAAACGTGTGTTGATCCCGTAATTCCAAGAGGAAGGATTGTATGAGTTCCATAGATATGATCCCGTAATTCCGAAAGGAAGGATCGTTGGTAACTTCGTAAAGACCTAAATCCCGTAATTCCGAAAGGAAGGATCATTGGTAGCTTCGTAAAGACCTAAATCCTGCAATTCTTAAAGGAAGGATCGTTGGCAGCTCCGTAAAGACTTGATCCCGTAATTCCAAAAGGAAGGATCATCTGAGCTCCACAGATGTGTTGATCCCGTAATTCCGAAAGGAAGGATCATTGGTAACTTTGTAAAGACCAAAATCCTGTAGTTCTGAAAGGAAGGATAGTCTGAGTACCACAGACATGTTGATCGCGTAATTCTGAAAGGAAGGATCATGTTGATGTTTTGATGATGATGATGTTTTGATGATGATTATGTTTTGATGATAATGATGTTTTGATGATGATGATGTTTTGATGATGATGATGCTTTGATGATGATGTTTCTAATCGAAAGATCAGAGTATGATGATAATGAAGTTTCTGATTGAAAGATCAGAGTATGATGAATATGTTGGTTCTGATCGAAAGATGTTGCTAATCAAAAGGTCAAAGTGCTGAATATATTGTTGATGATCGAAAAGTCAAATTGCTGAAGATGTTGATGTTGATCAAAGAGTTGTTGTCATTGAAGATTGAAGACGAAGACTATATGATGTTGAAAAGCTTCCAATGATTTATAGATGTGTTACCCTGATGATGTTTATGATGTCCTCTATCTCTCTCCTACCATTGTTGTTGTTGATGTTGCTGTAGAATACCCTTCTCGTTAAGGGGGAGTGTTGAAATATTGTAACTTTGAAGAATATTCTATATGTATCTTTTGTGGTCCCCGATGGTCCTACCAGGAGAACCACTTGTATTACTTTGTACCCCGATGCTTCTAATCGGAAGAACTAATAAGTGTCATGAGGTAGTCCCCTCTAATTATAAAGGTGGGTCATTAGCACCCCAGTGTGGTTACTTGAGCCTACATGATTAACTCGAGCCTACATGTCGGATTTAATAATTAAAGTGAACGGATGGATATAAATAGAGGTGTGGCGCTCCTCATTTGGAACACACACTCTCACTTGTGTAGCGCATTAGTGGAGAAGAGAGAAGTAGCTAGAGAAGGAGGAGGATTAGGCTTTGATCTCCTTGTTGGTTTTATCTTTTATCTTTTGGGGCATCTATATTGAGGAAGCTTTTTCCGGGTTTTTCCCTTTAGGGTTTTCCTAGGATAAATCTGTGTTGTTCTTGCGATACTGTTTCTTTCAGTGATCCTGTTTACATGCTTTTGTTATGAAAATGAAATGAAATAATGATCTATTAGCTAAGAATATGAAATTTTAACATGGTATCAGAGCTAGCATGAATAGGACAACTTTCACAAGGTGAAATAACTCTCTCTCTCTCTCCTTGGAAGAAATTAGGGTTTCAGGAAATTTTTTGAGTTTCAGAAAACTGCTTGCATAGAAAGTTGTGCCCTCCCAGAGCGCATATTTTGAGCCTGGAATAATTTTTTTTTGATGTGTGAGTCTCCGGGAAAGTCAAACCCTAGTTTGACAGCTGCACTAGAAAACTGTTGAACCAAAAAGTTATAGAAACTGAATCTTGCAAGTCTAATTTGAAAGGTGAAGAGTTGAAATCTCCAGAATCCAAGCACACCAGTCAACTCACCTCATTCAAGCACATCATCTGGTAAGGTTAGTTTCTCATTCCACAAAATTTCAATTTTTTGTGATTTTTTGACAAGATGGCCCCAAGCACTAAGCTTGAGGACAAGCTAGAAGGCATAGAGAATTTTTGAGCATGGAAATACAGGATTGGTCTCATTCTCCAAGACAATGATCTTGATAAGTATGTCAAAGAATAAGTTTCAGAACCTGAAGAAGCTGAAGCCAAGGAGAAGCATAGAAAGGATATGATTAGGACACAAAGGATTATTGCTGACTCCATCAAAGATCACTTAATCCCTCAAGTGTCATCCAAGAATAATCCAAAAGAAATGTTTGATGCCCTATCCAGAATGTATGAGGTAAGGAACATTAACAAAAATATGAATCTAAGAGCTCAACTGAAGAGCACCAAGATGAGTCATGGAGAATCCATCTAAGATTACTTCACAAGGGTTTCTCAGATAAAAGAGCAACTAGAATATATTGGAGATAAGCTTGATGAAGATGAAATGGTTATGACTACCCTCAATGGTCTCACTAGACCCTGGGAGTCCTTCATTTAGATGATGTGTGCCAGAAAAGAAAGCATGAAGTTTGATGTGGTATGGGAAGACTGCATTCAAGAGGAGACTAGAGTAGCGAATAGAGAAGCCTTACTAGAAGAAGATGATCAAGCCCTAGCCACTTACACCAAAAGAAGAAAAGGCCAAAATAATTTCAAGAGAAGAAATTTCAAGGAGCCTCAACCTCCCAGAAGAATTCAAAGGGTAAGAGAAAATCATCCAAACAAAGACTACTCTGGTTTTCAATGTTTTCATTGTGATAAGTTAGGACACATTGCCTGAAATTGTCCTATGAAGAAGCAAGAATATAAGAAGAGGATCAACAACAACAAAAGATATCATGCTCATCTAGCGGAATATGAAGATGAAGAAGAAGAAGAAGAAATACCTCTAAGAAAGCAAGCAAGAGAAGAAGATGCAGAAGAGTATGTACTATTCTCTGCACTCTCTGGGTCTATAAAACCTGCAGAAGACACTTGGCTTATTGATAGTGATGTCTCAAAGAACATGACGGGACAAAAGAAAACTCTGTCCAAACTTGAAGAAAAGATCTCTCCTCAGAAAGTATCCCTAGGAGATGACTATCAATATCCGATCAAAGGAGTTGGTGAAGCAAGTTACAAACTTGATTCAGGTAATCCCCTAAAGATGAAAGATGTATTATATGTCACTGGTCTAAAGAAGAATATACTTTCTATCTCAACTTTGGATAAGAAAGGATTCAGATTTGCTTTCATAGATGGTCAAGTACTCATGTGGCCCAAAGGAAAGAATATTGAAGATGTAATCATCATTGGTGAAGAAGAAGGAGGCTTGTATAAACTCAAGGGACACTCAGAAACAACCTTTGTGCATGAGTCCACTGACCCTAGTGAACTATGGCATAGAAGGCTTGCCCACATTAATTACAAGGCTCTACCTCATGTAAACAAAGTAGTGACGGGATTGCCAGACATGAAGATCAAGCATGAAGGCATTTGCAAAGGATGTGCGAAGCGAAAGAACATCAAGAATCCATTTCCGAAAAGTGAGACAAAGACAAAAGAATGGGGTTGTAGAAAGAAATAACAGAACCATCATGGAGGCAGTGAAGACAATGATTTATGATCAGGATCTTCCAATGCATCTATGGGAAAAAGCGGCAAGAACTGTTGTATATGTACAGAATATAATATCTCACGGTGCTCTTGGATTCAAGACTCTAGAAGAGATGTTCACGGGAAAGAAACCTAAGGTAAGTCACCTAAAAATATTTTGTTGTCCAGTATATATTCATATACCAAAAGAGAAAAGAACCAAATTAGACCCTTCCGGAAAGAAGGGGATATTTGTTGGATATTGTGAAGTATCCAAAGCATTTAGAATTTACATTCCTAGATTCCATCACATGGAAATCAGTCGAGATGTGACATTCAATGAAGAGGCAGCCCTCAAGAGATCCAAGAAGTGCCAACATGAAGAAGTACATGAATAAGAGACACCTTCCAGAAATGAAGAAACTACATGTCTCCCTGAATATGAAGCTCCTGAAGAACATGACATGGCAGAACCACAAGAACCTCCTATGATGGAGATATCAAGAAAGATAAAGCCTACTTGGACAAGGGAAATTATACGAGAGGCAGAAAGATATGGAGCTCTTGAAGGTTCCACAAGGGAAAGAAAGAATCCTAAGACTTTTTCCAACTATGTAGCCTTGATGTGTGATCTTGTAGATCAAGAACCTACAAACTACGAAGAAGCAGTACAGAAGAAAGAATGGGAAGAAGCAATGACTAAAGAATACTAGTCAATAATGAAGAATGATGTATGGGATATAGTTCCCAAACCAGAAGAAAAAAGTATAGTATCCTCCAAATGGATATACCAAATAAAGCATGCAGCTGATGGAAGTATCGATAAGTATAAAGCAAGATTTGTGGCCAGAGGTTTCTCTCAGAAAGAGGGAATTGATTATGAAGAGACATTTTCCCCAGTAGCACAGTATACTTTCATTAGAGATATCATGGCTCTTGCATCCATGATGAAGTGGGACTTACACCAGATGGATGTGAAAACAACTTTTCTAAATGGCGTGATCGAAGAAGAAGTATACATAGAACAACCACAAGGATTTGAAGTTGAAGATAGACATACTCACGTATGCAAGTTGAAGAATGCCTTGTATGGCCTTAAACAAGCTCCTCGAGATTGGTATGGAAGAATAGATAGTTTCCTGTCGAGCATGGGATTTTCCAAGAGTAAAGCTGATCCTCACCTTTATATCAAGGTTGTTGAAGAGGAACTTGTCATCCTACTACTATATGTGGATGACTTATTCTTGATAGGGAATGACAAACATATTATGGAAAGCAATAAGAAACTAGCATATGAGTTTGAGATGAAAGACCTTGGGTTAATGCACTATTTCCTAGGTCTATAAGTATGGCAAAGTTCAGAAGGAACCTTTCTCAACCAGGGAAAGTATGCAGTTGAGATATTGAAAAGATTCAATATGTTGGAATGCAAAGCCTTGGCCATGCCCATGGATTCCAACCTAAATTTGTTAACTAATGACTCATCAGAGTTAGTAGATGTGACTCATTACAGACAGATTATTGGGTCATTGATGTACTTAACAAATATCAGACCAGACATTTGTTTTGTTGTAAACACCTTAATTCAATATCTAGTTCAACCTAGACGGGTTCACTTGGTAGCTGAAAAACATGTGATGAGATATTTGAAAGGGACTATAGAATTTGGTCTACACTATGATAATAGCCATGAGTATAGATTGTATGGTTATATAGATGCAGATTGGGCTAGAAGTATCTCAGACAGAAAAAGCACATCAGGAGGATGTTATAGTCTGGGATCTGCTATGATTTCATGGTTTAGCAGAAAGCAATCCAGTGTTGCTCTGAGCACAGCCGAAGCAGAATATATAGCACTTGCTCTGCTAGTTGTGAAGCCATATGGCTTCGGAAGCTGATGTCAGGATTATTCAACCTAGATTTGGACACTACCGTGATTCTATGTGACAACCAAAGTTGTATAAAGATGACAGAGAATCCTGTATTCCATGACAGATCGAAGCACATAGAAATCAGGTATTTCTACATTTGAGATATGATGCAGAAAGGAGCCATAAAGCTCCAGTATGTGAGTACTGATGAACAAGTTGTTGATGTGTTGACAAAGCCTCTATCCCGAGTAAAGTTCGAACACTTTCGAGACAAGATTGGTGTGGTTCGGAAAGACCTTCCCCGAAAGGGGGAGTAGTGATGTTGCAGTGGGATTGTATCATCCCTGGGCTCTTTCCCTAGAGTGATCCGGGGACCTCGATCCTTGAGAGTGAAGAGGGATTGTATCATCCTGGATCATATGTCCATAAATGATCCGGTGACTTCGGTACTCGAGAACCTGTGTTGATCCCATAATTCCAAGAGGAAGGATTGTATGAGTTCCACAGATATGATCCCGTAATTCTGGAAGGAAGGATCGTTGGTAACTCTGTAAAGACCTAAATCCCGTAATTTCGAAAGGAAGGATCATTGGTAGCTCCGTAAAGACTTGATCCCGTAATTCCAAAAGGAAGGATTGTCTGAGTTCCACACATGTGTTGATCCCGTAATTTCAATAGGAAGGATTGTCTGAGTTCCACAGATATGTTGATCCCGTAATTCCAAGAGGAAGGATTGTCTGAGTTCCATAGATATGAACCAGTAACTCCGAAAGGAAGGATCTTTGGTAACTCCGTAAAGACCTAAATCCCATAATTCCGAAAGGAAGGATAATTGGTAACTCCGTAAAGACCTAAATCCTGCAATTTCGAAAGGAAGGATCATTGGAAGCTTCGTAAAGACTTGATCCCATAATTCCGAAAGTAAGTATTGTCTGAGCTCCACAGATGTGTTGATCCCATAATTCCGAAAGGAAGGATCATCGGTAACTCCGTAAAGACCAAAATCCTGTAATTCCAAAAGGAAGGATCATCTGAGTACCACAGACATGTTGATCCCGTAATTCTAAAAGGAAGGATCATGTTGATGTTTTGATGATGATGATGTTGCGATGATGATGATGTTTTGATGATAATGATGTTTTGATGATGATGATGTTTTGATGATAATAATGCTTTGATGATGATGTTTCTGATCGAAATATCAGAGTATGATAATAATGATGTTTCTGATTGAAAGATCAGAGTATGATGAAGATGTTGTTGATCGAAAGGTCAAAGTGTTGAAGATGTTGCTGATCAAAAGGTCAAAATATGTTGCTGATCGAAAGGTCAAAGTGCTAAATATGTTGCTGATGATCGAAAAGTCAAAGTGCTGAAGATGTTGATGCTGATCAAAGAGTTGCTGTCATTGAATATTGAAGATGAAGACTATATGATGTTTAAAAGCTTCCAATGATTTATATATGTGTTACCATGATGATGTTTATGATGTCCTCTATCTCTCTCCTACCATTGTTGTTGTTGATGTTGTTGTAGAATACCCTTCTCGTGAAGGGGGAGTGTTGAAATATTGTAACTTCAAAGAATATTCTATATGTATCTTTTGTGGTCCCCGATGGTCCTACCAGGAGAACCACTTGTATTACTTTGTACCCTGATGCTTCTAATAGGAAGAACTAATAAGAGTCATGAGGTAGTCCCCTCTAATTGTAAAGGTGGGTCATTAGCACCCTAGTGTGGTTACTTGAGCCTACATCTGTAACTCGAGCCTACATGATTAACTCGAGCCTACATGTTGAATTCAATTATTAAAGTGAACGGATGAATATAAATAGAGGTGTGGCGCTCCTCATTTGGAACACACACTCTCACTTGTGTAGTGCATTAGTGGAGAAGAGAGAAGTAGCTAGAGAAGGAGGAGGATCAGGCTTTGATCTCCTTGTTGTTTTTATCTTTTATCTTTTGGGGCATCTATATTGAGGAAGCTTTTGCTGGGTTTTTCCCTTTAGGGTTTTCCCAGGATAAATCTGTGTTGTTCTTGTGATACTCTTTCTTTCAGTGATCCTGTTTATATGCTTTTGTTATGAAAATGAAATGAAATACTGATGTATTAGCTAAGCATATGAAATTTTAACAATATTGGGAGTGTGCTCGACATGGTTGTGGTATTCTTGGAGAGATTTCAAATTAATCATTGCTCATAGGAACAACGCTTGATACTAGCGTCTCTCAGTATAACTATGTATTCAAGAGCTTCAACATGGCTTGTTGATGGATTGTTGGCTGGGGACTATGTTGATGTTGGAATTTGAGTTGGGTCTGTTGGACGCAATTGCTTCACTCGTGGTTCTGAAGTAGAGGTTTTTATGTCATCAACTCAGTTAGGATCGGTCGCAATATCAGTGGAAATGTCTGGACCATGTCTCACTCTCTCCATTGCCAAACTGGCCTTTTCTCTTACCTCATTTTCCTTTTCAATGGGAATATTCCTTCTAGTTTTTCTTTATCTGTTACGTGAGTTTCCCATCTCCAAGAGTTTCTTTATCAAAACTATGAGTTCTACCCCTGCATAAGAAGCAACAAATAAGGTATTAGTTCCATTATACAAGAAATATGACACGTTCCAACATAATGAACTAAATTATAGATATGTTAGCATGGTAATTATTGGCATTGATACATAAACATTGATTAAAGGTTTCTCTTTATGTTCGAACTAAAGTTTCATTTCTATACTCTATTTGAGTAAAGTAAACATAGTCAAGTTTGCAGGTATTACAGCTATACGATTATGACTTCCTTTGTGTTAAAAAATTATTGGAAGTGAAAATCATATGAGTGAAATATTCTTCATTTCCAACAACTTCGAACGAGATGACATTACCCGTAATATGCCACATTAGTTTTGAGGGAAGACACAAGTTGGTGTTTGGATGTCTTGGGAATAAATTGAATAAATTACACTCATTAAGTTATAAGTTAACTATTAAGAGAACAAATTGATTAATTACACAATGAGGAGGTTGAAATCCCCTGAAAAAAGGAGAAATCATTGAGGTAGAGGAATCCCTATCAAGATCAATCACATGTTATGATAAATCTAGCATGAAGAGCAAAGCATGGAAAAGTTGGTGAACTATTCAATATGGACCCCCTCCCATGATTGCTTCCAAGTATTTGATACAAATTGAAGAGTCTCAATAGAGAACCTCATCTATGCCATTATGGAAAATCAAAATATATTCATGTGCAAATGATTATTGGTCTACATTGCATACTTCATCTTGTATAGAGAATATGGACATCTTGGTGAACTATTCAATATGGACCCTCTCCCATGATTACTTCAAATGTTTTTTTTTTAATTGAAGAGTCTCAAGAAATAACTTCATCTATGCCATCATTGTGTGAAATCAAAATATATTCATGTGCAAATGTAAATTAGTTAGCATTGCATACTTCATCTTATATGGAGAATATGAGACTTGTTTAGATGTGAAGTTGGGAATTATTCTTGTGAAATTAAATGTTGTCTATGAGAGATATATTGTTGTAGGCATATGATAAAACATAAATCAATGAAATTATCTGAGAGCTTGTGAATGAAAAAAATTATTTACAATTCACCATACCTATTCAAAATGATCTCTTCTTACAATGAAAACTTGTAGTTTGAATGTAGCCACTAAATTCCAATACCACTGAATATGTTTGTTAGATTCCAAGAGTGATCTTCTATCCAATAGATCAAAGAGTGATGATTGAGTGTGAGCCATATTGCAAAGTTTAGGAGCACAAAACAAGCGAACAGTTGTAGAAAACCGTGAAAATTGGTAGCAATCCCGAGAATCCAAATCTCTATTGTTTTTAACTAGTAATAGGTGCATGCACACGTGTATAAGAGTGTGTGCATGCATTAACGCGTACGCACAAAGAGATGTGTGTGCGCTCTTACCTAAATTTTACAACATTTACTCACTAATGTTTATCCCTTTTAATAACTAACGTTCTTCAACAATGTCTTGGTATTCACACATGTACAAGTATTTTTACAATATAGTCTTCACCACTACTTTCTTCTTAGGCCCATGGATGCCATTATGAGGTCTTAGGCTCCTTACTATGGCTAGTGGAGGGTAAGGGAGGCATCTAACACTAACCATCATCACCATCATAATCATCATCATAGTCATCATCATCATAATCATCATCATAATCATCATTGTCATAGTCATCCTCATCATCATCATCATAGTCATCATCCTCATCATCATCATTGTAATAATCCTCATCATCATCATTTTCATCATCCTCGAATCAAACTTGGAATGGTTGCTTGTTATATATAAATAACGGGATATATAAAGCTATGTTAATAAGTCGTAAATTATGTACAGAGAAAAATGCAGAGAGTGCTTGTGCAATCTAACAGGTCAAAATCTTGGACGTGAGTTCCATGAGTAATTGAAATTGACAGCTACTATCAAGAAAGAAGAAAGCATCGGGCTCTATGGACTCTACAAAAGCCTTCATCTTTCAAATTTTATAGATGTGATGTTGGAGGGGCCATGTTGTATGGAGTATGAAATGGCTTACTATAAATATTGATTACTAAATCTTGAAAATGGGAGAAATCTTTAATACACATATAAACACTCATTACACTGATGGCCACACACTTGTTTGAATATTTATGGTACTGTCACGTCCCCATGCCTCCGATCGGCAAAGAGGGCGCAACCAATGCTTCAAACAACCGAACTAATTGCCCATGAACATGGACAGGCATAAAAATTTCATAAACAAAATGCTGCCAGGAATGCATTATGGTAAACCATGTACAAATGCCATTGTTAAACACACACAGATGCATTCATTTAACATACACAGCGGAAACATCATCATACATTCAACAAGCATTCAGTCATGCATGCATTTATCATGTTCATTTAATTTTCATTACAGTAAATTAAGATTTGCAGAGGTAAAATACACAAGATCACTTATCTTATGGTGAACTCGATCCGCAACTAGCTACGTCGTTGCAACGTTCCACCCAACCATAGGCCAGCGTGCTCATCAATCTCTCAGCAACGCTGCCACCCCAGAGTTGGGCATGATTCTCCAAGGAATAAGGGAACTAGCAAGCTGACACATAGCCAAAGGTAACCAAAACATAGCCAAGCCAACTAAGTTGGGTTTATCAGGCCATCCAGGAGTTGATGAAGACAATTTGCTAAGCTGGTGAGCTCATAACAGAGCCAAGAACACCTACACCGGAACTAGCCTGACCTCTAAGACACCCATCCACACCCAACACAAAGAATCAGTCCCTTCTCTGCTACACAGTCCCTCAGGCCCTGCATTCCCTTCCAGTGCTATTCAGGGGTGATGGAGAAGAAGGCCAGCCCTCTAGCTCTGTCTGTGTGGTTTATAGCACCAGGTTTATCAAGCAACCAAGCCAACACCCTTACTCCTCACACAGTCCAAAGACCAACAATTGCATTCAAGCAATCAATTCAGCTCTCACAGCTTGAACAGGGAAAAACGAATTACACAGCCCCAAACGTAATAGAAAAAACGGCTCACAATATGGGGAAAAACACACAGCCCTGAAGCTTATCAATGAGCACAACTCTCAGCAGGGAAAAACATCCCAAATAGCCTGTGCGTGAGGCCAATAGTTGCTGAGACAGTGAAAA
>LPNX010102576.1:193941-202334 GCA_001517045.1 Pseudotsuga menziesii | reverse complement strand
CAACTTGGCACAACTCCCAAGCTTCAAGGAACTCTTCCTTGCCCTCACTCTGAGGTAAACATGATCCCCAACACTGAACTCCCTATTCACCCTATGCTTATCTACATAGCTTTTCTGTCTGTCCTGTGCTGCTTTAAGCTTCTGCCTGATCTTTACGACCTCTTGCTCCATTTCCTTGAGCAATTCTGGTCCAAGCACAATCCTGTTCACTGGATTATCCCAAGTCACTGGTGTCCTACACCTTCTTCCATACAAAGCTTCATACAGACTCATCCCCAAGGATTCCTGATGTCCATTGTTATAAGCAAACTCTACCAAGTGTAAGTAATCTTCCCACTTGGTTGGTTTTTCCATCACATACATGCGAAGCATATCTTCGAGCACCTGATTAACTCTCTCGGTTTGCCCATCTGTCTGAGGATGGTATGCAGTGCTGAAGTTTAGCTTTGCACCCAAATATGCAAACAACCCCTTCCAAAAGTTGGAAGTGAACTTGACATCTCTGTCAGATACTATTGCCTTCGGCAGTCCATGCAATTTAAATATCTCCTTCATGAAGATTTTTGCAATGTCACCAGCCTCATACGTAGACTTAACTGGTATAAAATGTGCTGCCTTGGTCAACTTGTCTACCACAACCATGATGGAATCATGTTGTCTCCAATTCATTGGCAATCCTACAATGAAATCCATGGAAATAACTTCCCATTTCCACTCTGGAACTGGTAAAGGCTGCAACAAACCTGCTGGATGTTGATGCTCAACCTTTACCTGCTAACATTTCATACACCTTGAGATGTATTCAGCTAGGTCCTTTTTCATACCTAGCCAAAAGTACTGCTTTCTAGCTGTAGCAATTGTCTTCTGATATCCTGGGTGACCAGAATACGGAGCTTGATGGATTTCATCCATAATAATTCTCCTCAAATCTACCACACCTGGAATATAAATTATACCTTTATAAGTGAGAAGTCCATCCTCTTCCAATTTATATCCCTCATACTCCTTCCCAAGACTTTGCTATTGCAATTTGTCTTTTACTTGCTCATACAATTCATCCCCAGCAACATGATTAACAATCCGTTGCCTCAAATCCGATTGGCAAATACTAAGAGATGCCACATGCATTTCTTTCATCTTCCTGCTGAGCGCATCAGCTACCTTATTCTCTTTTCCCTTTATGTGCTTGATTTCAAAATCAAACTCACATAAAAATTCCAGCCATCTTGCTTGCCTAGCATTCAGAGTAGGCTGATCAAATAAATACTTCAACCCACAATGATCTGTTCTGAGCTCAAATCTTCTACCCATCAAGTAATGTCTCCACATCTTGAGAGCATGTACTATGGCTGCAAGCTCTAGATCATGAGTGGCATAGTTCTTCTCATGCTCCTTCAACTTTCTCGACTCATAACATATCACGTGGTTGTCCTGCATTAGGACTCCTCCAAGCCCTTGTCCACATGCATCGGTACATACCACAAAATCTTTCTCTGGATCTGCAACTTTCAATACTGGTGCACTGGTGAGAAGACTCTTCAATCTCTGGAAGCTTTCTTCACACCTCATTGTCCATTCGAACTTCATCCCCTTCTTTTGCAAAGAAGTGATGGCATGTGCAACTTTGGAGAATCCCTCAATGAATCTCCTATAGTATCCTGCAAGTCCCATGAAAGATCTTACATCTGTCACATTTCTTGGAGTAGGCCAATTCATAATGGCTTCTATCTTGTCAGGGTCCACAAATATACCCTCCTCTGAGATAATGTGACCTAAATATTGAATTCTATCTCTATAGAAGTCGCACTTGCTTAGTTTTGCATACAACTAATGCTCCCTAAGCACTTGCAATGTCAATCTCAAATGCTCTTCATGTTCTTCCTCATTCTTAGAATAAACAAGAATGTCATCAAGGAAAACAAGAACAAACTTGTCCAAATACCTACTGAAGACACTATTCATAAGGCACATAAATGTAGCTGGCGCATTTGTGAGACCAAATGGTACCACTACAAACTCATAATGCCCATACCTTGTCCTGAAGGTTGTCTTATGAATATCTTCATACTTGATTCTCACCTGATGGTAACCAGACCTCAAATCAATCTTAGAAAATACCTTTGCTCCCCTCATTTGATCAAAGAGGTCATCAATCCTAGGCAAAGGATATTTATTCTTCACAGTAACTTTGTTCAACTATCTGTAATCAATACATAACCTGAGTGTACCATATTTCTTCTTTACAAACAGAACCGGTGCTCCCCAAGGAGACACACTCGGGTGAATATACTTCTTTTCCAACAACTCTTGCAGTTGCATCTTCAATTATAGCATCTCCGGTGTACTCATCCTGTAGGGTGCCTTGGACACTGGTGTTGCTCCTGGCACAAGTTCAATAGTGAAATCAATGTCTCGCTTTGGAGGAAGCCCTGGAATTTCATCAGGAAACACATCCTTGAATTCCTGTAACACCTGATATTCCTCCAACCTAGGAGTTTCATCTCTCGTTTCCTCCAAAATATGAGTTGCATACAACTGGCAACCCTTCCTACAGAACTTCTTTAACTGCATTGCTGAAACCTGCCTCACTGAAATCACCTTTGGAATACCTTTCACAACTACTAGGTTCCCTTCTTCATTCATGCATTCAAAAGTCTTATTGTAGCAATAAAGCTTCACCCTATGAGCTTCTAACCAATCCATTCCAATGAGAACATCATAGGAACCAAGCGGTAGAACATTCAGATCTACACAAGTGGCCAATCCATTCATGACCAATGGACATTTCTCTACCACTTCACTGACCTTTCTCTTAGTTCTAGTGGCTAGCTGAACTAACCAAGACTTCCTATGCTTTACTTTCTTAAAAGCACAATTCTCTACTACTCTAGGAGTAATGTAACTATGAGTAGAACCAGGGTCAATCAAAATAGAAACAGATTGCTCAGCAATCTTACCTGCTACTTCAACCACAGCTGACTGATGATCTGCCTGGCGGTCCTCCAGTGCTGCATAAATCCTAGGTACTGCCCTTGCTACTTGACCCACTGTTTCTTCTTCTTGAACGTTATAAGCTGGTCTTACACTCTCATTCTCGAGTGGACAATTTCTACGCATGTGGGGTCCTCCACATTTCCAACATTGAAGCGGCCCTCTATTCTATGGTGGATCTTTAGGATTTTCTCCGGTCATTCCAACTGGCTTACTCGCAGCTTGAGATGGCTACTTCTGCTGATTCCTGAAGCTAGAAGGTTTGAAACCTTTCTTTCTCTGGTCATACTTCTCGTTCTTCTTGTCCTTCCATGCCTTATGGAAATCCGGCTTACCTTTGCTTTGCTCATAGCAATACTTAGCCTTCCTTATTGCTTCTTCAAGAGTCCTAGGTCCATAAAACTCAATTCTATCTTTGTAAGACTGAGGTAATCAACTCAGAAAACGCTGGACCTTTACTTTTTCATCTCGGATGTACCGGACATACCTCAACAGCTCCAAAAATTTATTAGCATACTCTTCCATGGTCTGCTGTCCCAATCTCAGCTCATGGAACTCCTTCATCTTGTCATCATAATACATGTCAGATAGGTATTTCTGCTTAAAATAATTCTTGAACTGCTTCCACTTAAGTCTTCTTTCACTGATCTTCTTCACTTGCTTGAAGTGTTCCCACCAAATGGATGCTCTTCCATTCAGATTGAATATGTCAACTCTTGCCTTCATGTTTCCCGAATAGTCATGCACTTGAAAGTACTTTTTAATGCCAAGAAGCCAAGCTTCAGCCTCTTGTCCAGTCTTTATCTCACCATCAAATGTAGGAGGTTTTGCCTTTTTAAACTCATCACGAGAGCGATCCCGATGGTGTCTCTTTCTTTTTCTTTTATGAGAAGAGAAGCTCGAATCCCCGCTGGATTCTTCTGAATCAGATGATCCACTAGAAGTCCTTCTCCTTCTCCTAGTACTGCTCTTACTGCCTTCTGGTCTTGCTGTACCTTGTCCAGAGTCTATCTTCTTATACAAGTCTGTCAAACTCTGCAACATTGCAGCATTCAGCTGATGTTGCTCTTCTTGGGCTTTAATCAGGCTTCTCATAGTGGCTGCAACATCAGACGGTGTCTCTTGGAATCTCCTTCCATTTGACTCTATGTCATCATTCCTATTATGGACATTTTCTCCCATGGCATCTCGAGCATGCTCATCAGAATCCCGAGCATCATACCCGTCATGGGTTCTCATACTGAACCACCACTTACTTGTCAAACTGCACTACCCGGAATACTTCCCTGGAAGGTGACTATGACTCTGCAGACGTGTTAATGACAACACAATTGTTAGATGCATAACATTGATATAAATCATAATCATTTACCTTTTCCGGAAATAATCATAAAATTACAAATCCCCAACCACACAAAATTTTCTTCATCCAAGAACATCTATCTGAGGGGGACGACGGGGGTCAGGGGGGCTTGCCCCCTTGTGGCCACTGCAGGGCGGGTCGAGGGCAGCGCCCTCGTTTTTTTTTTTTTTTGTAAATTGTTGATTTTCACGCAATCTGGCGCATTAGATCGCTGCCTCTTTTCTCATTTTCAGTCCTGAAAATTTCCTTGAAAACAGCTGAAAAATCCGTCTGAAATTAGTTGAAATCGGCCCCCAAAACTATCCTTCCTTCCGCAGTATCGGCTCTGGTTCCATTCTCTCTTCTGCCGAATCGGCCATCGACTATATCTCTGATCGGCTGTCGGAAGCCTTTGGAATCGGGCGGTCTATTCATCTACGCAGCCGCAACGGCGGCTCCCCCGGAAGTTCCAGCCTTCTGCAACGTCGGACGCTCCTTCCCTTTGTTCTTCCGATCGACGCACTTTCTCTTGCAGCATCGGCAGTCTTCTTAATCGACCGGCAAATGCCTCTAGCTTCCGCAATGGCGGACGCTCGAAAGCTCCGAACCTTCCGCAAAGACGGCTCGCACAAAGTTCCAAACCTTCCGACTTGGTACTTACGTCGGACGTCGGCTGACTCTAGGAACATCGGACGTCGGACCATTCTCCCTTCCGATCATTCCGACACTTAGCCAAATTTTCAATCTTTCTTTTACTGTGTCGGCTGTCGGCGGCCTTTCCAATCGGAGACAAATAGATTCTCCGTCCGCAACGGTGGGCGGGAGACTTTACCAATACATCCGCAACGGCGGATGGGAACTTCATGAATCCCTCCACAACGGCCAAATTTCACTTCCTCCGATGGCCCGACCATTCCATACTTAGCTGAATTTTCAACTTTTCTGTGGCGCCGGTGATCGGGTGAATTTTGGGTCGGAAGCATGATTTCTTCGCCATCCGCAACGACGGACGGAGGACTTTACGAATCCTTCCGACTGTTCACACTTAAAACAGAAATTTCCCAATTTCCAATTTTTCACAGTCTTCCACATTCAGACTTCTGTTGGGCAGAATGGAATGTAACCCCTGTTACTGCATCTTGGCGGCTCATGCAGGCCCATGCTGCAACTCAGGGATCTGATACCATTTTTTCACGTCCCCATGCCTCCGACCGGCAAAGAGGGCGCAACCAATGCTTCAAACAACCGGACTAACCGCCCATGAACATGGACAGGCATAAAAATTTCATAAACAGAATGCTGCCAGGAATGCATTATGGTAAACCATGTACAAATGCCATTGTTAAACACACACAGATGCATTCATTTAACATACACAGCGGAAACATCATCATACATTCAACAAGCATTTAGTCATGCATGCATTTATCATGTTCATTTCATTTTCATTACAGTAAATTAAGATTTGCAGAGGTAAAATACACAAGATCACTTATCTTATGGTGAACTCGATCCGCAACCAGCTACGTCGCTGCAATGTTCCACCCAACCATAGGCCAACATGCTCATCAATCTCTCAGCAACGCTGCCACCCCCGAGCTGGGCATGATTCTCCAAGGAATAAGGGAACTAGCAGGCTGACACATAGCCAAAGGTAACCAAAACACAGCCAAGCCAACTAAGTTGGGTTTATCAGGCCATCCAGGAGTTGATGAAGACAATTTGCTAAGCTGGTGAGCTCATAACAGAGCCAAGAACACCTACACCGGAACTAGCCTGACCTCTAAGACACCCATCCACACCCAACACAAGGAATCAGTCCCTTCTCTGCTACACAGTCCCTCAGGCCCTGCATTCCCTTCCAGTGTTATTCAGGGGTGATGGAGAAGAAGGCCAGCCCTCTAGCTCTGTCTGTGTGGTTTCTAGCACCAGGTTTATCAAGCAACCAATCCAACACCCTTACTCCTCACACAGTCCAAAGACCAACAATTGCATTCAAGCAATCAATTCAGCTCTCACAGCCTGAACAGGGAAAAACGAATTACACAGCCCCAAACGTAACAGCAAAAACGGCTCACAATATGGGGAAAAACACACAGCCCTGAAGCTTATCAGTGAGCACAACTCTCAGCAGGGAAAAACGTCCCAAATAGCCTGTGCGTGAGGCCAATAGTCGCTGAGACAGTAAAAAACGTGAATGGCTCTTCACAGCCATGGTAAAAACACATGGAACTTCCAAAAACGTGAATGGAAAATGCACCAGCAGCTCCAAAAAAACGTGAAGAAGACAACCCAATCCCCAGCACTATCAAAACGACCTCCCATCCATGGGAAAAATGAAGCCAGCAACCAAAAACGTGGAATGAAAGACACAGGAAAAATTCCAGCCCCTCCCAAAACATGAGGAAACTGAAAAACGTGAATGCATAGCAGAATGGCCTGCGTTTTTGGGCATTTTTCCTTGCCAAGGAAGTCAGAACACGATTTTCAAAAATGGGTCTCTGCCCAATTCGAATTTCTTTGCCCATACTCTTCCCATTCCATGCAATAACTAACTCAACCACATTCTGGCAGAAATAAATGATTGGAGAAAAAGACAAGAAAGGTAGTTGATAGCTTGATGGGTTTTCTCATAGACATTTGGCTTTTCCCCATTAGCCCATAGATTAAATATTTCACCCCCCTTATCCTTAGAAAATCATGCCCCATTCGATTTAGTTTCCGCGACCGTAGCTGGTTGTGTCCATTAATTAATTATGATGCATATTTACATGATGGCCAACATATTATATGCCGCATGCCCCGATAGACCTTCGGTGACAATTAAATCCAAAACATAGCATTACCGATCAATGGCGGGGCCTTGGCCTTTAGCTCCACACCATGATCATTACAATATATACATCATATACCTCTAATGTAACGGGGTCAAAACCGGGACATTACAGGTACCAGATGATCTGGTCTATTCTATGGACTGTACATTTTCATACATCGATGAATAGACGTCGCATGAAAAGAAACTCACGAGTCATGGCCAGTATAGTATTGGAATTTTAATCTCCCCCATTACTTTGAAAACACCCTTTCGGCATCATTTATATAATAAATTCACTATATTCAGGAACAAAAGCTCAATTGATCAACATCTTACCCCTAAGACATCAGACAAGACTAAAGAGAGCACAAGATGCACTGATACGACTTATCCCATGAGGAACTTGAGGGATAACTAATTCAAGATGAAGTACATTTTCCATCATATCAAAACAAGTGCCAAAAATGCATTCTAAAAGGAGGATGAGCTACTGCACTAATCTCATGCTCAACTTTCTACACTAATCTTAGGCTCATCTTTCATCATAATCATCGTCATCATAGTCATCCTCATCATCACCATCATAGTCATCATCCTCATCATCATCACTGTCATCATCCTCATCATCATCATCATCACCATCATTGTTCATCATCATCATCATCATCATCATCATCTTCGTCGTCGTAATCATCATCCTCTTCCTCCTCTTCCTCCTCCTCCTCCTCCTCATCATCATAGTCATTATCCTCCTCATCTTCATCTTCATCATCATCATCCTCCTCATCCGCATCATATTCATCATCCTCATCATCATCATTGTCATCATGATCATGATCATCATCATCATCGTTATAATCACCATCATAGTCATCATCATCCTTGTCATCGTAATCATCATCATAATCATTTTTATCATAGCCATACTATTCATGATCATTATCATCATCGTCGTCGTCGTCATCGTCATCATCGTCATCGTCATAGTCATCATCGTCGTCGTCATCATTGTTCATCATCATTGTCATGGTCATCATCATCATCAACAACAACAACAACATCATCATCCTCATCATCGTAATCATCATCATCATCATAATCATTGTCATTATAGTCATAGTCATAGTCATCGTCATCATCATCATCAGCAGCATAATCACTATTATTGTTCATCATCATCGTCCTCGCCATCATCATCATCATCATCATCCTCATTGTCATCCTCCTCCTCCTCGTCATCAT
>LPNX010102576.1:101441-191441 GCA_001517045.1 Pseudotsuga menziesii | reverse complement strand
GTTACGTTTAAAACTGCGCGCACTTGTGATTTAAATTTAGAATTTCCACAGGCACCTTTTTTCTAACCTACGTGGTGGATGACTTGGTCGCTTTGGTTTTAGGTTCGGGTTGCCAAACCAAGTGGTTTGGACTGTGTTATGACATAAAACATGTTTTGTACCACTTCTCCTATTTCACGCACGATTTTGCATATGCCACGCTTGTCCACTGCTAATGAAAATTCACACACTTGTGTAACTCTGTCTGTAGATTCTGAATATGTAATTTTTATTTAAATCTATTTTTTTTCTATTTTTTATTTAATTTTAAATGGACTAACGTCAATCTAACACAAAAGGTAGGCTATTTGCTTCGGCTATAACTTTTGATTGGCTCGCCTATTTAGAAAACGGAAAAAAAACCCGCATAAGAAGACACAAAGACCTACATCCTAAAAAAAATATCATTCATTGACTATGTTAAGATGTTGTGGACCAACGCTCGACCTTGTCATTTTAGGGCGTCACTAACTTCCTTAATTTAAAATATATATATATTTAACATAACTAAATATGGAAAAATAACGCTGCACTAGACACACCTGTTATCTACAAGTTTGTATAATTTTTTTCACAAAATTCCACCTTTTGCATACCAAACGAGTGGACCAACGCAAACATATTCATTATTTTTTGGGAAAAAAATAACATACCAACCTTAGAAGAACCTTGATTTTTGGGATTTATACTTAGTTTCCATAAAAAAAAGTTATATATTCCGGAAGGTAATCCAATTGTCCACGTTTCATATTCTTACACCATATTCCAAAAAGTTGTGTAGATACCTCTAATATTGATTTTTGACGTTCAAATTTCTGTTTTTCCAGAAATCCATTGCAACGAACGCGTCATAAGTTACCAGCATTAGCTTGCACCGGCCCTTTTACAAAACTTTCACTAAACATTTTAGGATTATAAATTTGAAAACTAATAAATTCATCAATTTTTTTATACTTTAAATTATAATTTTCACACTTTAATATATGGGCACGACTAAAATAATAATTAGTAAATGGTTCATGTATAGCATGGATCATATAAACTTTTTACTCGGTTTAGGTGTTAAAATAATACATTGTTTCTAGACGACTCATACTCTATTATTATATTATTAATTAATTATATATATATGTTATTTTTTAAGAAATATATTTATAAAAAACAGTGATGAACCATGATAAAAAAAATATTAAAAAAATAACATATATATTTTTATATTAATATCTGTATCTATCACTTCACCATAAACTAACTTTGTATTACTGAATGGAAAGCAGTTTGAAAGTTCAATATGTTAGTACAATTTGGGTTATTAGATTAAAATAAAAAATGAAACCAAGGAAAGTTTAAAACTTCAACAAGGAAAAGTTGCAAAGCAACTAAGTCCCTGCCTAGGGATTGCTAAAGCACTGGAGAGTAAGTCTGAGGACTAGGGATTCGTATTTGACTTCATTGTTCTATAAAGTTTAGGTCTTTGTATTCCTACGTTGTTAGATGCTTTAAAGCTAAATTTACAAATTGAAAGATAAAGTACATAAAAGATGTGGATGTAGTTTCAACGTTTCTGAAAGCTAAGACTTGACTCATTGTTCTATAAATTTTTAAAGCTTTAGTTTTAAGAGCCCCGCCTCAGAGAATTGTTTGTTTCATTTCCAAAGCTCTTTCTACGCATAAGGCTCCAACAGTTTATCAAAGGCTCTGAACCCTCTACCCATACAATGTATCCTGAGCGGGCTCTTATCGTAGTGCCAATCAAAGGCAAGGCACGGAACCCAAATAACCCTAATTATTAACAGCAAATAAATAATGACACTCTAAATAGAAAGAAAGCGCTACAACTCGAGGTTGACTCAATTTATACAGCTGCTGGAGCTAATAAGTGGCTCGACTATCCTTACACCCGCCCGAACCCTTAAATACATTACAACGAGACTGTGAATAAAGTACCTGCGTGCAGCTGCCTCGGTCATGCGTACTGTCACCACAGCAGTGAGCGAGGAGCATGGCGGCTACTTGGAGCAATATTTGCACTTAAGCCTATGGGTGGGGGTTTTGCTCTTGTAGAAGGGCGGCACTGCTACGAGTAATTCAGTGTTTATGGCGCTTTGGTAAAAGCACCAAATCTATACCATACAACTATTTTATATTTTCCCACAACAAAGTAAGGCATTTGCTAATAACTAGCATATTTTAGCATATTTTTGAATGAAATAAACGACGTGTAACACGGATGCTTGTTCAATGTACTATTGTTTATTAACATGTTGTTCAACAATTGTCAACTAAATGTGATAGCATGGGAGACACGTAGCCGTTTCTACATATGTAACCAGTTATCTGTCACCACCAGCGATTGACGGTGGAGGAAAGTGGGGAGTCTTGTAACGGCTGGAAGATGCATCACATCTGCCAACAACAGCCTCCTGTTGGCAACGATATGTTTGTCAAATCTTCACCGCCCTTAAAGAAAATGAAATTATCGCTGATCCTAAAGATTGTGAGGTTTTGTAGGCGCAGAATCTCTGGGTATTTGATGCGCAGAGCCAACGTCAGGATGCTCTATCCTTCATTTCTCAGCCTCAGCTCTGCATCCTTCATTTCTCAGCCTCAGCTATCAATGCAGAAGTAGTTGCTAGCGGTAGAGCATGACTTTGAGGCATGTAAAAATGATAGTGACGTCTGGGCGAAAACGATTCAAGAACATGAAACATTCTGGTGGAACTAACGTACAGAAAAGTATGGAGATTTCCCGTGAACTTCATATCTGGCAGCACAGGCCGTCTTTTCGTCATCTCCTGCAGCAAGTCGGACTTGAACTCGCAGCATGAAGAGGTACGCCCTTCGTCCTGGTTCCACGGCTCACCCTCCCTCCCCTCCGTCCTTGGTAATTCACCGTCCTCAGTCAATAGCTTTCCTCCGACCAATAGCTCCCCTCACTGAAGCTCTTCCAATAGCTTTCCTACGTTCCTTGTTCAGTGAGGGGTATCTCCTCTCCCTTTGGTCGAGCGAATACGTTCCTCTTATCATCTATTCTTCTTTGTGCATTGGGTTTCCCCTTCTTGCAGCTGCGGCAGTGTGTTTCCCCACTCCTTGCCCTCAGAAGTGCAAGCACCGTAGGACCTTTTTTTTATGGCGTTCATTCCTGTGTGGTCTACCGTTCGTTTCTTCCTGTGGGTTCCGGAGTTCGCTGGGGCTGTTTTCAGCTGCTGGAGTGGAGTTGGAGATCCAAACCATCTAATTTAGAAGCACGAAGCGCGCTCGACTAAAGGGAAAGGATTTTTTCCCTAGTCAAACCCGAATGTAACAATATAAATATACTTAAGATCAGGCAAATCAGATGGACGAAAATCGTTGAATGATGAGTCCGGATGTGATGTTGGGAGATGCATATTGAACGGAATATGTAGGGATGAACAGCAAGAAAAACATGCTTTATCCCCCGATATAGGCTAGCAGCATCTCACCATGTATCCAGTGTCAGGGATCTGCAGCGCATTTTCTTTCGGGTGCGGTCCTTCCTTCAGCGCCCTAACAAATAGGCAAGCGATAGGGCTTAGTCAAAATCATTCATGTTTGTTGGCAAGAGATCTCGAAGGCTAAATATTGCTGAACATTTTAAAGCAGCCTTCTCTGTGTAGAACCTACAGGACATATCACAGTCAATTGATAAAGACGATTTGAGACAGCGTGCTAGTGATGAACCTTTATGCACATGCTAAGTAGCTTCCTAGTCAATGCCATATTATGAGACAGAAAAATGGGTTATTGAAATAATGATGTGGTTGAACAGATAGTATGAGAATATAATACCTATTTAAAAAAAGGGTAGACATGAGCAGGCTGTAATCGAGTGTCGATCCCTAAACATCAATGCCCGCTTTTAATCTGAGGCTAAAACTTTTGAAGTAGATTAGTTTATGTTCTGTACAAAGAAAAATTTCGATATTGTAACCAGTTTTCTACGATAATTTTGACTGCAATTTGTCATAGAGTTGTTGTTACCTTTGTTAGTGGGTTTCTTTGTTACTGGGTTGCTTGATCGTGGATCCAGCAGCTTCCTCGCATCAACAGCAGCTTCCTTGCATTGGCAGCATGAAGATGGACTTGGACCAGCTTTCTCGCATTGGCAGCATGAAGATGGACTTGGACCAGGCAGCATGAAGAAGTATATGGACTTTCCTCGCATCAACAGCAGCTTCCTCGCATTGGCAGCATGAAGATGGACTTGGACCAGGCAGCATGAAGAAGTATATGGACTTTCCAAAGTTTGATCCTGTTGAGCTTAAGCCTGCGTATAACAACTTTTCCCTTCCCCATCTCTCAATGGAAAAGACACTTGCACTGCATGCAAAGGAGCTAGCATGGTGAACCATGCCACTTGGCATCAGGCAAAGGAGCTCCTTCTTGGCATCTGGAAAAGGAGGAGCTGGTGGCGAAGGAGCTTCTTCTTGGCATCTGGCAAAGGAGGAGCTGGTGGCGAAGGAGCTTGATGGCAGCTAATGTGCTAACATGAATTGCCCGTCATTAATACAATATGGCAACTAATGTTTGAAAGTAATGCTAACAATTTTGTTAGCATTATTTCAAAAATGCTTTGCAATTGCTCATACCTTCGATGGAAATCCAAAAAAGCATAGGGAAACCATTGATAATTTTTTTTATAGCCTCGAGATGAGGCCAAATAAGAGGTCGAATCCATTGATAGGTGGATAAAGCAGTTGTATTCAAATGATTCGTAGACTAAAAATGTTCGAATGCAAACTTTGGCTAAATTATTTTGATTTGTGTGCAGTTTAATAGAAAAAACGGCAAAGCGATTCATATAGTCCCTGCTGGCCCGAGGGCAGGGACTAATAAAAGGTTGGCACTATAACAACTTCGGAAGAATACCAATTAAACAAACTTCATTCTATTGCTTTTATTTTTCAAATGAATCAAAACAATGCCCAAGCTATCATGTTACGTTGTATAAAATAGATATTGAATTGTACTCGTATTCTATTTATATTGGAAATTTGAAATTTTAAACACAAATTAATAACCGCTCACGGGAATACATTTAGAATATCAAAAGTAGCAATGTCAATTATAACTCATTCTAACCTATATAAATATTTTTGTTAGAAATGTTTGTTATTTGGGCTATTACATTTTAATCATGGTTGGGAAATTACAACTTATGAGTATCTAAAATGTTAAAATTATTTAAGGATTGTACTCGTTTTGAATCACACCAACCTTTAACATGGTTGGATTTTTTGATGTAGATCTCTAAACTAAATTTCCATAAAATATTGTACTTTTTTAAACAATTTTTCAAAGAGTTTCCTACTACATGGATGAAATATTTCCATGTTGATATCGATATTTAGTTGAGAACTTAATGAAATCTCACTTGGAACCTAGTTATTGGTGTCAATCCGTGACTGAATGTGGAATTATATATTAGCTCTATCATGTATATTCCCAATATGAGAATAGTTCTGAGACATATAGTTCATGCAATCCATATCCCAGTCACTACTTCAGTGTAGTGGAATTAATTTTAGTGAGCAACTATATTTCAATTGCTCCTATTGATGTCGTGACTTACGTATTGATGTAAAACATATCTTGAATTTGTCCATTTTGCGTTCTATGCCAGAATGGCTTACCAGTAGTGCATGCTCAGGCGATTAATAGTAAATAGGCATGGATAGAAAGAAGCTTATGTTAAATAAGAATAGATAGAGGATGATGTAATTTACTTGCAGAATGAATAGTTCTTACTAAGCACACGATTTTGTGTTCCAATTATTCGTGGTGTTTGTGTCAACACAACATCACACAAAGCCAAAATGGAAATGGAGGTTTCAATGGTTGGACAAGAGAATTTTTTTGGCTTTCATCTAAGCTTCTCCCCACCTTAAGTTTTTGAAAATCCAAGAATGTTACACAAGAGCTATCATAAGCCTACACAATCCTGGTTAAAAAGTTACATATGGTTGTCTAAAATATTATAATTTTAGAATTTGTCATTCTTTTGTTATTGCAATTGTAGTTATATGGAATTTGAAACTTCGTTTTTATTTCCATTTTGCAATAACAAAATATCTCTTACATTCATATCTAATATCGATTCAACTTGCTTGATCAATTCCTTGAGCTCATTACAATCTTTTTTCAATGGTTTTACTGTTTCATCTCCATTGTGGTCCATTAGAGTCCTCACATACTTATTTTCTAAAGTATGATGTCTTGCTTGATGCTCATCCTCATGTCACTCAAATTAATAGATTCATAGATTCTATTTTTGATGCTCATACTCATGTCACTCAAATTAATAGATTCATAGATTCTATCTAAATCCTCAACATTGCAAAATCGTTAGAAAGGACACAAATCCAAAAACAAAAGAAGAAGAAATTAATGTGGTTAAGGACACAAATTCAAAAAGGAGAAAAAAATAATGGGAGCATTATCATAATTGGTGTTTACCCATCTTACCTAATATTTGGAATGAGCCAATGAATTAGTTGCATTCAACTTACCATCGTGGACCAAGGGATTCAACCTTAGCTTGATGGATCCATGTTAATACACGATAAGGTATTTCCTTCACATAGCCTCAACTTTATTTTTAGGTATTTTTGATCTATTCTTTCCATTTTTAATAGAGAAAAAATTATTTATTGAAGTTTGTGGCCCATCCTTTCCAATTTTAATACAGAAAACCTTAAGTTTACTTGTTGGAGATGTGTTTGGTAGAAAGGAGTGAGGTAAACCCTAATATTCTTGCAAGTACAATGATGATGACGTAAATCTTGATCTTTATATTTTCTTGTTATACTAGTTGTGACTCAATATTTTCAGGAGGTGGGTAGAGAAGGTTGGAAAGAAATAAATGCTACAAACCATTCCTCCCTATTAATGACTACACCTTGTTAACTTAGGAGACAAGTGGCTTGGGAGTTAGCAAGGCTTCCATAGTTTTAGATCATGGCATTAGGTGGAGGAGAGTATAGAAATGCTCATGTAGGTGGCCACATGCCATCAAAATTTAGGAGCTCTTAGGAGGCTAAGAGGCCAAGACAAGTTTTGTTTAGGTGATGAAAAACAATGTCAATAATGGTACAAGCCTAGTAGTGTCAAATGCTAGAGAAACTAGTGGTGTCAATTGTTGTGAACTCGACGAACCATACTTTTTTGAAATTTATTGTTTCTAAATAATTTTAAAATACTTAAAAAGGAAAAAGAAAATATGCATACAATGGGACAAATTAAATCAAATCAAATCCAATAAATCAATAAAAAAATGTGTTTATATAATTAAAATTTGAATAAATAAATAAATTCAAATAATATATTTATGTTTTAGAACGCTTTTTTTCACATGAAAAAAGCAATATTTTTGTTATTTAAGAGTGAATAAAAAATTACAGCAAATATCCATAGAGATACAATACACTGTATCATCCTATTTAAAAACTATGAGCTAAAGGCGATAATACACAAAGTAGCCGATGAATAAAAAACTGAGACCAAAAAACCAGGGGCATGATTATGGGCCTATTCAGGATAGAAGCATGAGCCTAACATAAATTGTAACTAACAGATATTTAGGATCTCAATTTTCAAAATATCAAAAGAACCTGAAAAGGAACAAGAATTTTCAATATATTCTTCCACCACTATTGACCCCTCAGGCCCAATTACTGCATGCTTGGACAAGAAATCAACATCAAGGTTTAGTTCTCTGTAAATATGATGAAAAGAGAACTAAAAGACTGGATAATATATTCAATCCTTTGACACCATTGATGAAGATAAAGCACTTGAAGAGAATAAACCTTTCTTTTCCCAATTTATGACAACCAATGAGTCACCATAAATATGGAGAGAATTAATGTTGATGTATTTGTAACTTCGGAATGTATTCACTTGTATATTTCTTATTGTATTTCATTGTACCCCAACGGAGATGTTTTTTCCTCCAATTGGGAGAGTCATTAATATAATAAAGTCATGTAAAGTAATTGAGGTTAATCCTTCGGTGTAAGTCAATGCAATAGTCCCCACAGTTTATTTGTATTAGGGTTATTAGACTCTTCTAGAGAAGTCATCACTGTAGAGTAAATGTCAAGTAGAAAACAAGTATAAATAGAGAGTGAGAATATCTATTTGAAAAACATAGTCACTCAATAGTAGCGCATGAGTGATAGAGGATTAGCTCGCACAAGTGAGAGAGAAAATTTGTCAGAGATCATATTTGTATGTTTGGGTTTTACTTTTGCTATTGGTGCTCATTCTATCTCTAAGGAAGTTGCAGGGTTTTCTCCTTTATTGTTTCCCCAAGGAAAACTCTTTGTGTATCTTGTCTCTTGTGATTATTTTTGTGCATCTTATTCTCTTAGATAAGATCCTTGATCATATTGATTTAATGATAAAAATCTAACATGGTATCAGAGCCTCTTTGAAAGAAGGAATTGTGCAGCTGTGGGAACTACGGCTTCCTAGTTAAAGGTTTTCTCTCCACAGATATTCAAGCAAGGGGAGATAGGCTAACTCGCCTCACTAGGGTGCATCTGTTGGTGGTGGCAGTTTCTGAATCAGAGAAGTTTCATACAGCTGCAATAGAAGCTAATGAAAATTAGGGTTTCAAGCTTGAAAACCCTAGAAGACTGAATTTAGTAATCCTAGCACTTTCGTTATAACGCGAGATCGAAGAAGGATCAAAAGAAGCCTAACTTTTACAGGTCGAATAGAAATTAATGCTATATAGTGTGTAAAATTTTAAGCCTTAGATTTTCTATAATTCAAGAGATATGGTACCTCCAAATCAGGGTTCTAGCCTCCTCCAGAATATAGTCATAAACAAGTGACCTCGGGATATTTTCTATATCTCAGGCTAGGAAGGTCCAAATGAAATTTCATAAGATGTTCCAGGTAGGGAATGGTAGTTAGTTTCGGTGGTACATTTTTCAGATCCAGAATGTGAAACAATGACACGTGGCAATCCCTACAAGTTCTCTATGTTGAAGAATCCCAAAAACAGTCACCTTGGGAAACTCAGCATAAGTCCCACTTGGAGAATACATTTATGCTCTAACCTATGGGGTTGAAAATAATAATTATCAGGATATCACATTGAGAAGTTTTAGACTTTAAGGATCCGAAACTTCGGAGATACAACAGAATCGGTATCAGTCATTTATGCAGAAGAAATTGGAAAACTAGGGCTTCCTGTTACGGGAGCTTCCCTCCACTGTTTTCAAAAAATGAGTACATTGGACATCTTGCCTTGAATAAGCCCATATTTATATCCAATCAGAAGTTTGAAATTCCAAGTTTTTAAAATTAGGGTTTCTCTGATAAACCCAAGATCATCAAGCTCCAAAACCAAGACAGACACCTCAAATCGGTAAGATCTAAATTTTTGTTATTTACATTTGAGATTCTCATTTCAAAATGACTAATCACGCCAGCTTAATGAAAAGCTTGGTGAATATGGAAACTTCCAAGTATGAAAGTATAGGAACTTCGTGATCCTTGAACAAATTGACTTAGATCAGTATTTCAGTAAGGAATTTCTAAGAGCCAGAGGGAGATGAGGCTAAGGATAGAGCCAGGAGAATCATTGCAAGTTCTATTAAAGATCATCTCATCCCTCATGTGTCATCCTTGAAGACACCAAAAAAGTGTTCGATGCTATGATGAAGCAATTGAAGAAGAATAAGATATTGTTACAACCACCTTGAATGGCCTCCCAAAATCATGGGGTTCATTCATTCGAGGAATGTGTGCCAGAAGGAAGTGATTACCTTCAATAGACTCTGGAAGAGTGAACACAAGAAGAAGCTCGACTCATAATAAGAAAACAGAAGCAACTGAAGATCAATCTCTCATGATTCAAAGAAGATCCCTCAAGTAATGAGGAATATGAAGGACTCAATTCTTAAAGAACCTCTTATCCATATTAGCATTTGGATAAGAAATGATGATGTTATGAATGAAGAAGATGATGAAGCTAAAGGCTCAACAAATAAAGATAAGTATTCAATTGTCATTTCATGATATTGTTTGGTTATGCATTTATTTATATTCAATTGATGTGTTATGCATGTTTGAGTATTTGCATTTATACTACTGAATTGCAAATGATGGGTAAGAAGTCAATGATGTTGTACTACATTCCATTACTACTTATCTAGATTGAAACCTCTTTGATGCAATATTAGGAGTAGTACACACTCTTAATAACATCAGGGTAGAATGCATCTAGAATTTATTGTATGTATACATGATATGGATGAATGTTGTAGCATTGGCTAAAATAGTCTGATGGTTATGTGACATATATTTGTCACTAACAATATGTTTTGGAAATTATGATATGATTCTAATCATGGATCATGCCAAAGAACAAGTAACGACAATTCAGAAGAGGAACCTGAAGCTTCCTGGGTCAAAGACACCATGGCGAAAGAAAGAGCTTTAGAAGAATATAAAGAGAATGGCAGATCCACCTCAAGAGATGAATACCACCTTGGGCACAAGAAATAATACAAGATGAAGAATAGTATGACAATACTTACAAAGAAAGAAAGAGGCCTCAGACACACTCTAGTTATGTGACACTATTGAGCGACATCATTGATGTAGAGCCTTCCAACTATAAAGGAGTAGACAAGAAGAAAGGAAAGGAGACTATGATCAAGGAGTACCAGTCGATCATGAATAATGATGTCTAGGATGTGGTCCTGATACCACAACCGAATTCTATTGTGACTTCCAAGTGGATCTACAAGATCCAACATGCAGTAGATGGAAACATCCTGGGATACAAGGCAATATTCGTAGCACAAGGCTTCTAAAAGAAAGAAGGCATAGATTACAAAGAGGCATATACACCAGTGATGAGTTAAGTATACATAGAGTAACCACTGGGAGTTGAGACACATGACAGGAAGACTCATGTGTGAAAATTAAAGAAGGCCTTGTATGAGCTCAGAAGGCACCCATGGGATAGAACATACAGTTACATAAGGAGCTTGAAGATCACCTAGAGTGATGAAGATCTTAACCTTTGCTACAATATTGGAGATGAAAGCCTATAGAGGATGACAGGCTCACATATGGGTGCGAGAAGAAATTTTCAACAAAGTTCAAGATAGAGGATATTGGTATCCTATGACCCTAGATGGATACATAGAATATTAGTAGCAAAGGAAGCTACGTGTCACTTCATTACAAAATGTTTCAATACATAGAGTACGAAAGGCAGAGAGAGAATGATGCTCCGCTTTAGAGGGACTGACTATAGAATATCCTCAGGTTTGGCATGGTACAATAGGATGGACAACTTACTGATGGCTCTAGGATTTACTGAGAGTAAAGTGGATTCCAACCAAGTTAATTCAAGGTTGAAGGCAGAAGACTAGTGATGCTCCTGTTATATGTTGATGACTTGTTCCCGACAGGAAAATAGGAACTCATTAAAGTTGCATGAAGGAGACTTGCTGCCGAGTTCGAGATGAAGGACTTGGGTATGATGCACTACTTTCTAGGCATGGAGGTGTGGCAGAGTATGGATGGAATCTTCCTTGGACTAGGGAAGTATGCAGTGGAGATATTGAAGAGGTTTGGGATGATGGACTGCAAGGACATGGCCACATCTATGGCATCGAACCTGAAGCTATTGAGTGATGCTTCATCAGAGTCAGTTGATGTCATGATGTATCGTTAGATGATTGGGTCCTTGATGTACCTAACGAATACAAGACCAGATATTCGCTTCGTTGTGAGCACATTGAGCCAGTTCCTGATGAATCCGAGACATGTTCACCTGATTGTTGCAAATCATATTCTGATGTATTTGAAGGGTACAATTGATTATGGGCTCAAGTATGAGGCAAATTAGAAGACTAACCTGCATGGTTATGTTGATTTAGATTGGTAGCGCCACTGAGAAGAAGAACACCTTGGGTTTCTTCTTTAGTTTGAGATTCAGCATGGGCTACTAGTTTGGCAGGATGCAGTCCTACATGGAGCTGAGTACAGCTAAGGAAAAATATGTTTCCACTTGCTCGACTATTTGTGAGGTAGTATGTTTCTTTTGAAAGCCACTATTTGATTGATCTGACTTGCATTTTTGTATGATGCAGAGAGGAGTAGTGAAGCTCCAGTATGTGATCCAGATCAAGATCTATCTAGCATAGCTAGTAAGACAGGTTGTATGAACATAAAATCCTAGCGAAGCTCATAGGTTGCTCAGACGTAATCATTCCTATAGGTTGTCCTCAAATGTAATCAGTCTTGGCGAAGCTTGCAGGTTATCCTTGGACGTAATCAGCCCTGATGTGATTCTATGCTAGAAATGGCTAGAGTGAAGTTCAAGTACTTCAGAGAGAATCTTAGTGTTCTTCAAATCGAGGTTCCCTCCAAAGGGAAGTGATGAGTCCGAAAGATGCAGATACACATGATCCTTTTCGACATGGTGGCAGGTTGGGCCTCCCATGGTCAGATGTAAGTGCAAAGCCTTTCTGACATGGTGGTGGGTTGGGCCTCCCATGGTTGGATGTAAGTGCAGATCCTTTCCAACATGGTGGCAGGCTGGGCTTCCCATGGTTAGATGTAAGTACGAAGCCTTCCCGACATGGTGGTAGGCTGGGCCTGCCATGGTCGAATGTAAGTGCAGATCCTTTCCGACATGGTGGCAGGCTGGGCCTCCCATGGTTGGATGTAAGTGTAGAGCCTTTTCGACATGGTTGCAGGCTGGGCCCCCCATTATCGGATGTAAGTGCAAATCCTTTCCGACATGGTGGCAGTTTGGGCCTCCCATGGTCGGATGTAAGAGCATATCCTTTCCGATATGGTGGCAGGATGGGCCTCCCATGGTCGGATGTAAGTGTAGATCCTTTCTGACATGGTGGCAAGTTGGGCCTCCCATGGTTAGATGTAAGTGAAGAGCCTTTCTGACATGGTGGTAGGCTGGGACTCCCATGGTTAGATGTAAGCGTAGAGACTTTTCGACATGGTGGTAGGCTGGGCCTCCCATGGTTGAATGTAAGTGCAGAGCCTTTCCAACAAGGTGGTGGGCTGGGCCTCCTATGATTGGATGTAAGTGTGGATCCCTTCCAACATGGTGGTAGGATAGGCCTACCATGGTCGGATGTAAGTGTAGAGACTATCCAACATGGTGGTAGGCAAGGCCTCCCATGGTCGTAAATAAGTGCTAAAGATGATGAGACCTACATCCAACATGAAAAAGGGCTGGCACTGTAGATGAAGACCTACATGGAGGCTAGGCCTACATCTAGCATGAAAAAGGGTTGGCTCTGTAGAACTTCCTATTACGAGTAGAATTAAGAGATAGCACCATTTGCTCAAGATAGTACCAGCAGTGATGATGATGATGATCCAGCGATGATCTAGTGATGATTATGATCCAGTGATGAATACTTTTGTTGATGAACTGTGTCAAGAGAATACCTTCCTACTTAAGAGGGAGTGTTGAAGTATTTGTAATTTCGGAATGTATTCACTTGTATATTTCTTATTGTATTTCATTGTACCCCGACAGAGACATTTGTTCCTCTGATTGTGAGAGTCATTAATATCATAAAGTCATGTAAATTCATTGAGGTTAACCCTCCATTGTAAGTCAGGGAAATAGTCCCCACAGTTGAGTTTTATTAGGGTTATTAGACTCTCCTAGAGAAGTCGTCCCTGTATAGTAAATGTTAAGTGGAAAACAAGTATAAATAGAGAGTGAGACTCTCTATTTAAAACACACACTCACTCAATAGTAGCACATGAGTGAGAGAGAGAACATCTATCGAAGATCATCTTTGTATCTTTGGGTTTTACTTTTGCTATTGGTTCTCATTCTATCACTGAGGAATTTGAGGGGTTTTCTCCTTTATGGTTTCCCCAAGGAAAATTATTTGTGTCTCTTGTATCTTGTGATTATTGTTGTGCATGTTATTGTCTTAGATAAGATCCTTGATCATATTAATTAAATGATAAAAATCTAACAATTAATTCCAAGAAGATGAAAAATATGGAGAAAGCACCAAAGGGTGACAAGTTCAGCTTTTATGTTGGACCTAGAGCCACAAAAATTATTTATCTTGAGAATATTATAGGAATTGATTTTTAAAATCATCTGATGCCATAAAGACAACCCTGTTGGGAACCATTAAAAAAAACCACATGCAGAAGAGGAACCAAGAAGGTTTGGAAGAATCCTACTCTGACTTTCACAAGGAGTCCATGAGGACCAATGTTTATATAAATAGAGAGCTTTGATCAACCAAAAAATAGATTCGCATGCTTGGGTTATCTACGCTCCTGAGGGTCACCTGGTGTCTTTGGGAAGAGTGTGCCTCCGGTCATCTTCAAATAATGTTTTCGAGTATAGTGTCATGATTGAGTTGTTACGTGACACCTATTCAAATGGTATTTGATCTCTTGAATTTTGCCTTGACTCACAGTTAGTTGTGCCACAGTTGAATGACATGTACCGTGTCAAGAACCCTACATTGTTGAGAAGCTTCTTCAAGGTAAGATTGTTGGAGTGAAAGTTTGATCACATTACATACATTCACATACCTAGACATTATAATCATGTTTCCAATTCATATGCAAATTACGCTTTAGATTGGCACTTTTCACATCAATGAAGAAGTATGTACATAAAAACATTCACATTTAGACACATGTGTATATATATCAAACCAATCACTATAAGCCTTTATTTTTGAATAAGAGTTCCAAAAAATGGTGTCATAGTACAAAAATGGGCTTTCAGCAACCAAAACATACATGGCCGATACATAATGTCTATCCCAAAATCTATGCCAATGGGCCTGAATGATGATCATGGTAACACACTACAACATTGGCCAACTGCCTAAACAACCTAACCCATGGATGGGGTACCCCAACCACATGCCTCTACATAGCCTTGGGTAAGTCCTCATCTTGTACCATGGGGATCCTATTTTTCAATCAGGCCATGTTTCCATGTATGTTCTGTAATGTTTGCTCAGAGTCAACATCGATCATCTGATATCCTTGTCTCTTATGTCAATGATGTGGGAAACCATCCGGTCATCGTGGACTTACGTTTGCACACATAAACTTAAATTTAGTACTTCATACCACCAAAAATATGTTTTTAATTTTCACATATATCAAAAATACAAAAAATCAAATAATTCAAAACATAAATGGGATATTATCGATATCTCCATATGCAAACCCCGATGGTATTGGTATGTCTCGATCTCCATGGAATTTAATCCTAGAATAGGGATAGTCATATATGGAGATGATCTGTTGTTGCCACTAGTGGAAGAAGTCAAGTGGGAAATGAGTGGGTTCCCTACCTCCCCATAAAATGGGCATCGCATCCATCCAAAGTTCCTAGTATGGATCTTGTAGAATATGAGCAGGGACCTCAACTCTACAGCTAAGACTCAGTACCCTCTCGAAAAATAAAGTGCTCAATTGTTGGAAAGCCCAATTTTTTTTATCTAACCCAGGTTGTAGTCAGTCAACTATTGTTTCATGGTTCTCAATAGTGAAGTACTCTAGTCATACACTGTGGGCCTCATGCATTCTACTACGTAGAACATGAGAGGTCGTGATGCTTGATGTAATGATGTCGACCCCGCTATTCTAGCCAACAATAGAATGATAACCTTAAGACTTAGGCTCTGGATGGAATTTACCAGGACTTGACTTCCCATCTTTTCAATATCTGGAACATAATATACCACAATGTATTCATCATAGTCAGTCCTCCACCTACTCCACGAGCTCATAGATTTACTACCTCACCTCGATGGGATAGTCTGGTAATGAAGTGGATATCCTCTAACTCAATTCTCAACAAAATCCCATCTAGCATGAATGCCTCAATGTCTGGATCCAAATAGTCCACAAACATATGTAAGAGTCTTGGTTGAGACCTAAAACTCCCAAGGTTCCAAAACTTGTATAGGACACACCTTTGTAGTGCTTGTTGATTGTTTGCATCACCATGAAATGCCCTATCAACATCCTCATGTTCATGTTCTCTCCATTCTATCACCATCCTTCCAAGAAAAACCAAAGATTTGTGAGTTTTTACCATTGAATATGACATTTGCGGCCTTATACGCTACTTTTAGGTATGACAGGTGTGTATGTATGTGGGAAGGATTGGCTTTGCCTGTGCATATGCATCCCTATACACAACCCAATGATATGTCACCCACATGGGCCAAGAATCCTATATTTGGGAGTCCAATGCTTAAAATTTCACCATTAAAATTGAAAATAAATGCATTGACTAGATATAGAATGGGATTGTGAGTTACTTGGTCCTAATGGCTGTGGATTTCATGGCCAGTAGCTCTCAGAATTTTTCATCTGAAGTTTTGGGATCCAATATGATCCAAATGCATTATGATGGGTAAAAAACCAAATGGTATGGTAAAAATTGTTTTTTTACTATTTACTAAATATTTTTACCCACTTTTCCTATAGTTTGGAATCTTTATTGACTTTTTCCAGCTATTTGGACTAATATGGTTGTCTAGGGTCCCCTTTTGGTGCACTTTTGTCAATACTTGGGGTTGTTCATGACCATGGAAGGTATAACACTGAACTGGCATATAGTAAAGGGCCACTTTCCATGTGCATTATGCATTATCCTACAAATATGTCACATTAACCATAGGTACAGACCCACTTCTTAATGTCACAAAACCATCTTACTGCTACTAGAAGTGACATTACGTAAGTGGTAGAGTCTTTCTAATCATGGAATCCCTAGTTAGATCCCACTTTGTAATTTGGTACCCATGTTGAGCGTGCCCCCTTAGGTGTGGGAGTCCCTTGTAGTCTCACCATGCCTTTGAACAAGAACCTCATATTCTTTCTTAACTTTATGTTGGCTATCTCCTATAAGGGAGTCCCATTTTTTATCAAGTTGTAATTAAATTACATGCGTCCGCTTGCTGTATTGAGCCTTATGTCGACTCCCTGCTTCAATTTTATAAGCCATGTATCCTACGCTTGTCTCAATTCTAGCCAAGCAGAGCCTCTCATTCATCTGTTGCATCTTGATTATCCCATGCTTGGAGTAAACATCCCCTCGAGTGTCCTTATCTTGCATATGCTTCCTTGCATCGATCATAAGTATCGTATGTTCCACTACTTGGAACTAGTTTGCTTTCCTGCGACACTCGTTTCCTCCTTGTTGTACTATAAGAAATTTTATTCTTTTTCAAGCTCCCTAACATGAAAAAGACAAAAAAACATAAAACATAAAAATATGGACGAGAAAAGATGTTACTTTCTATTGGCAGTTGTCATGTTGCCTTCGAACAAAGCACAGTCCATGAGTCTATTCACCATTGGTTGGTATTCGAGTGTGACCTTAGGAGTTTTAATAATTATTATGATCTTTCTCCATCAACTGGTTATGCTTCCACTCCCTATGGAGCCTATGTTGATACCTCTTGTGTCACAGAATCGTCCTTGTTTTCATTTTTTAGTCTATATTTCCTATGTGTCTCCATCTGCATTATGCTATTGTTCGAAGGAAGTCTTTAACCTGAGTTGGCCATTCCTAAGTTATTTTGACTTCACATGTCAGAAATTCCCGATACATTAGTTACCGGTTTGCGCACATCTTGTTCATCTAAGTTCTTCCAAATTATCCAGCGTTGTTGTGAACCTTGCATTGGTAGATGGGGGATGCCTTAATGCCCTCCTTCCAATGGATTCTATTCCATCAAATTTAGATAATTTTTTTGGAATAGGGATCCAGAGTCTATTGAGTTCCTTGAGGCTTGCAGTCATCAATGGTAGGTTCTCTCACCATCGACATATTTTGGAATACATTAATGTCCCCTGATCGATGGATTAATTCTAGTGTTTAACCTCAACACATCTATTCACAATTAATTGAATGCACTCTATACCTTGATTCTCACTATCATTATCAGTGGGATGTCTCGTGTCTATTAACGGTATACATCAATGACTAGTAATCAGACAATGGTCCATCATGTTCGAACCCAACACCTTTAATCATGCGATGAGACATGTACTGGAGGTGGTTTTTGTAGAATACCTTAGATCTTCGTGGCATTTCATGTATGCTACTTCCTTGATCATGCTTGTATTGATGATATTTCATCTCTCATGACCAGAGTTCATTGTACATTTTTATGTACCGTATGTCTTCATTCAGTATGGACATTGTACTTCACTGTATATTGTACGTGGTGATGACCACTCTTGACATATATCTATTATGCATATTCATGTCCATTGTATTTATATGTATATGAGACTGTAGTGTATACTTCATATCTACAGTCATATGTAGAGATCTATCATTGTATTATATTGACGAGTGGCTGGTTCTTCCACCTGGTTCTTCATAACTCCACTCCTATGACTATTATAATGTGTTTCGACCATCGTGTGCCTCTCTGACCTCACACATTAGGGGGAATCTGTTATAGCTTGATTTTCCACACATGATACATCGTGCTTTGATGGCCTTTCCTTTTCCCTATGTAGACTCATTATACCCCATTTGATCACCATTTCCCTGATGCTCCAATTGAACCCCTTAAAAACACTTTTTGAATATACGCGTGGTTCACAAGTTTACAACTTTCATATACACAACTTGAACCACAGTCACCCGTGCACATTAGGTTTTATGCTTGTTCATGCCAAGCAAAGCCTCTCAGTTATCTTTTGCATATTTATTATCCCTTGCTCGAAGGAAACATCCCCTCAAGTGTCCTTATCTTGCATATGCTTCCTTGCATTGAGCATAGGTATGTTCCACTATGTGGAACTAGTTTTCTTTCCAACGACACTCATTTCCTCCGTGTTGTACTATAATAAATTTTATTCTTTTACAAGCTTCTTAACATGAAAAAGACAAAAAAATTCATAAAACATAAAAATCCAGATGAGAAAAGATATTACTTTCTATTGGCAGTTGTCGTGCCTTCTTTGAACAGAGCACAGTCCATGAGTATATTCATCATTAGTTGGGATTGGAGTATGAACTTAGGAGTTGTACTCATTATTCTGAGCTTTATCCACTGACTGGTTATGCTTCCAATCCCTATGGAGCCTATGTTGATTCCTATTGTGTCACATAGTTTTCCTTGTTTTCATTTTTGAGTCTATATTTCCTATGTGTCTTCATATGCATTATGCTCTTGTTCAAAGGAAGTATTTAATATGATTTAGCCATTCCTAAGTTATTTTGACTCTACATGTCAGATATTCCCTATACATTGGTTACTTGCTCGCGCACATCTTGTTCATCCGAGTTCTTCCAAATTATCCAGTGTTGTTGTGTACCTCATATTGGTTGATGGGGGATGCCTTAGTTCCCTCCCAATGGATTCCATTCCATCGAATTCAAATAATATATTTTGGAAAAGGGATCTAGATTCCATTAAGTGCCTTGAGGCTTGCAGTCATTAATGACAGGTTCTCTCACCATCGACGGATTTTGGAGCACATTAATGGCCCCTAATCGAGGGATTGATTCAATTGTTCAACCTCGACACAGCTATTCACACTTGATTGAATGAAATATTTACCTTGATTCCCATTATCATTATCAGTGGGATGTCTCGCGTCTATCAACAGTATACATCAATGACTAGTAATCAGACGATGTTCCATCATGTTCGACCCCAACACCTTTAATCATGTGATGAGACATGTACTAGAGGCGGTTTGTGTAGAAGACCTCATATCTTGGTGGCATTTCATATATGCTACTTCTTTGATCGCGCCAGTATTGATGAGATTTCATCTCTCATGACCAGAGTTCAATGTGCATTTTTATGTACCAGATGTCTTCATTTAATATGGAGACCGTACTTCACTGTATATTGTACGTGTCAATGACCACTCATGCCATATACCTATTATGTGTATTCATGGACATTATACTGATATGTATCTGAGAATGCAATTTATATTTCATATCTACAATCATATGTAGAGATCTATCATTTTATTATATTGACGAGTGGTTGGTTCTTCATTACTCCACTCATGTAACTATTATAATGTATTACGGCCATCGTGTACCTCTCTAGCCTCACACATTAGGGGGCATATGTTATAGAGTGATTTTTCACACCTTATACATCATGCTTTGATGGTCTGTGCTTGCCCCTATGTAGACTCATTATACCCCATTTGCTCACCATTTCCCTAATGCTCCATCTGAACCCATTAAAAGCACTTTTTGAATATAAACGCAGGTCACAAGTCTACAACCTACGTATACACAACTTACACCACTGTCACCCACGTACATTAGGTTTTATGCTTAAAAATAAAAATAAATATTTGGAGTTTTCCCCATCAAGTAACGAATGACTTGATCCTTTGCCTTCCATATGCCAATAAATGCTCTGATTCAACCCTTCATTTCCTATTGAGGGGCTATATATTGAGACATTGTGAAACATTGAAGGAGGATAATTTTGGAGTATAAAGAGATTATAGTGAAAATTTTCCCCATTCTTGTATGATTGAGTCTGCATCCCTTTGTCCTTGAGGAAGCCATTATTTCTCTTTCCCAAGCTTTCATTTTCCTTTGTGAGCTTTCCATTGTATGGAGGATTGAAGTGGTGGTGGACCAGGTGGAGGGACTTGGTTTCTTTATTTTGATGACGTGCTAACAGAGGTTTTCATTTGTATCTCTGCTTAGATTAATAGAAATATCCATTTCTTGAGCAATTGGATGTTTAATTATGAATCTGTGTATCTATGGATGTAATTACTTTGTATACATATTTGAATTGAATATGCTAGATTAGACGCTAACACTTTATATATCATGCTTGCATATCTCTTTGTTGTTGAGGACAAAATGTAGGGACAAGTTTTGATTGAGAAATCAACGGGGATCTTCTTTGGACATCTGGTTGAAGATACGATTCTTATCCCTTAGTGTTTAGTTTCATTTATATATCTAGAATTATAGAGAATGGATTTATTTCTGGTGTCATACTGTCTGTTTTGGTCTACCCCAAGCCATAGGAATTTTTTCTCCGCAACAAATTGGTATCATAGCTAAAGGTTTATTTGGCTGGTAAACTTGCAGGAAAGAAGGGTTCCTAGTTTGAGTGGGAGGAATGGCAGAAGAAGGAAAGTTTGNAAAAAAAAACAACTAGTGACTATGAAGGTCGAATAATGGGAGGTTCTTGACATAAAGGAATTGGGAACAATATGGTTTTGCCTGACTTCATCGGTGTCTTTCAATATTTCAAAAGAAAATACAATGGAGGGTGTCATGAGCAAATTGACTAAGCTCTATGAAAAACCATTGACTTCCAATAAGGTTTTGGATCTATTGCTGATATTTTAAATGAATTCAATACACTTACTAATTAGCTAAGTTATGTAGGAGTGGAATTTGATGATGAGGTTAGGAATCTTCTAATATTGTGCTCATCGATAGAATGTTGGAATCGCTTGGTCATGGTTGTAAGTAACTTTTTCTCTAGTTCAAACACTCTTAAATTTTATGATGCAGTTGGTGTTATTCTTAGCGAGGAAATGCGAATAAAAAGAATAGGTGAGACATAAGGTAATGTGTTTACCATGGAAATCAGAGGAAGAAAAAGGGAGTGGGTAAAGAGCCCGAGTCATCACAACAAGTCTAGAAAGGGAAAATCCAAGTCTAGACTCAAAAATATAGAGTGTTGGAACTATGGTAAGAGAGTACATCTGAAGAAAGACTATATAGATCCAAAGAAGAAGGGAGATGGGAAGCAAGAGACTACTCAAGAAGATAATGTAGCAAGTGATGTGTTGAAAAATGCTTTGATTCTTGCATTAGATAATACTAGTGATTACTAGTTAGTAGATTGAGGGGCTTCATGTCATGCTACACCCCGTAGGAAATTCTTTCATGATTATGTTCTAGGTGATTTTGGACATGTTTTATTGGGAGATGATGAACCATGTAAAATTTTTGGAATGGTTAAGGTATGTATTAAGTTAAATAATGGAAATAAATGGATGCTAAAGGATCTAAGGCATAGTTCTGCTATGAAAATAAATCTGATCTCAACATGACAGTTGGGAGATAGTGGTTGTTTGTCTACGTTTGGAAAAAAATGTGGTGGAAGATAACTAAAGGAACACTGATAATAGAAAAAATAGATAGGAAAGGTATGGCGTATGTATGTCCTCATAATACTGATTATTCTACCTCCGTAGCTTCCACACAAACAGGTGCAATGTTGTGGCATCATAGGATTGGCCACATGAGTGAGAAGGGGATGTAGATTCTCTACCCAAGGAAATTAAGTTCCAGATCTAAAGCATGTATGTTTGCAATTATGTGAGAACTATGTTTATGGAAAAAAAAAAGAGACTCATATTTCTCAAGGTCAGGAAACAAAAGAAGATTGAAAAGTTAGAGAGTGTGCATACTATTGTATGGGACTGGATTAGGTACAATCTCTTAGAGGATTTTATTATTATGTTACTTTTATTGATGAAGCAACTAAAAAAACTTGGGTTTATTGCATTAGACATAAATCTGATGTGTTTGCTACTTTTAATAAGTGGAAAGATTTGGTTGATAATGAGACAGGGAAAAGATTAAAGTGCCTCAGATCTGATAATGGAGGTGAATACTACAACAAGTATTTTGATAGTTACAGTTCATACCATGGTATTCGTAGAGAGAAGACAGTCCCATGAACACCATAAGAAAATGGTGTGTCTGAAAGAATGAAAATGATGATCATGGAGTGTGCAAGGTGTATGAGATTGCATGCATGGTTTCCCTTACAATTTTAAGATGATGATGTAGATAATGTTGTTTACTAAATAAATAGAGGGCCTTCAATCACTTTGGATGATGGAATTCAAGAGGAGGCATGGAAAGGTAAAGAGGTAAACTACTCATATATGAGAACTTTTGGTTGTGAAGCATTTGTCCATATTGATTAAGAAAATAGAACAAAGCTTGAGGCTAAATCCAAGAAATGCACCTTTATTAGATACGGGGTTCATGATTTTGGTTATCACTTACGGGGATATGAAAATCACAAAATGATTAGGAGTAGAGATGTAGTAATCAATGAAATACTTATGTACAAAGATCAGTTGTAGGGAAAGAAAGAGGAAAAAGAAAACACAGAGTACGCAGTGCTTGATAAAATCAAAGAAAATGAAGTTCCAAAGGCACCAAAAAATCAAGAACAACAGTAGGTACCTCAAACTCCTACAAGTGTTAGAAGATCTACCAAGTTAAGTAGATCCTTGAAAGATTATTTCCTTCAATTTATTATTTATTGATGACTGATTTTGATGAACAAGAATGTTATGAATAAGTAATGTAGGTGGAAAATATAAAGAAGTGGGATCAAGGCGTGAATGAGGATATGAACTCATTGGAAAGAAACCAAACATGGGATTTGGTTGAGTTGCCTACAGGTAAAAGAGAATTGCAGAATAAATGGGTTTACAAGTTGAAGAAGGAAGAACGAGGAAAGAAGTGGTATAAGGATAGAATTTTTGTAAAGGGGTTTGCATAAAAGAAAGGTAGATATTTTAATGAAATATTTTATCCTGTTGTTAAAATGACTTCAATTAGGACTATTTTAAGTCTAGTGGTGGTATAACCATATAGTATGAAGTCATGATATTTAGTATAATTGAGACCATTGTATATTGTACCTTTCAGGTACCTCATCACATACTTTTTAGCTACCAGGTGAAAATGTCTGGGATCAACTAGATACTGACACAAGTTGTTCACAACAAAGCATGTATATGGGGTATTCGTTAGATACATCAATGAACCAATAATTTGTCTATATAGGGTCACGTACACTAACTCTGATGAAGCATAAGCCAACAAATTCAAATTTGTATCCATGGGTGTGACCATGAATTTACATTCCAACATATCAAACCTTTTCAAGATTTCTACTTCATACTTCCCTTAGTTAAGGAATATTCCTTCTGGGCTTTGTCATACTACAAGATCTATAAAATAGTGCATCAATACAAGGTCTTTCATCTCAAATTTTTTAGCGAGCTTCTTCTTACACTCTAAGATTTGCTTATCATTACCTATCAGGAATAAATCATCCATGTACAACAATAATATGACAGGTTCATCATCCATAACCTTGAGGTAAATTTTAGGATCAACTTTACTTTTGGTAAGGCCCAACCTCGTCATAAAACTATCGATTCTTCCATACCAAGTTCTTGGAGCTTGCTTCAACCCATACAGATCCTTCTTCGACTTGTAGACATGTGTCTTTATGTCTTCAACTTCAAAACCTTGTGGCTATTCTATGTACACTTATTCTTCAATAAAACTATTTAGAAAGGTTGTTTTCACATCCATCTGGTGTAACTTCCATTCTGTCTTGGTTGCAATTTCCATGATGGTTATAATAGAAGTGTACCATGATACATGAGAAAACATATCTTCATAATTGATTCCTTCTTTTTGAGAAAATCCACTGGCCACAAATATTGCTTTGCATTTCTCAATACTTCCATTGGCTGCATGGTTTATCTTGTATATCCATTTGGAAGATACCACACTTTTTCCTTCTGGTTTGGGAACTACTTCCCACACATAATTATTCATTATGAATTTGTATTCTTCCGTCATGGATTCTACCCATTCTTTCTTTTGAACACATGTTTCAAAACAAGTAGGTTCTTTGTCTACAAGATTATACATTAAAGCCATATAAATAGAAAATGGCTTTGGATTCTTGCTTTGTCTCAAGGAGCCTTCTGGAGCACTAGACCTCTCTGGAGATTGAATAATTTCACAAGCCTATACTGGATTTCACTTGTGAGAGATATTCATGTGGGGAGGTTCTTGGGGATCCAACATATCATGTTCTTCCAGAATCTCATAATCGGGAGAAGGTGCAACTTCTTACATCGGTTCTTCATCTTTTGGAGCTACAACTTCTTCATATGTTTCTTCAAGTTGGTACTTTTTGTATCTATTGAGACATGCATATTCATTAAAGGTTACATCCCTACTAATTTCGATATGGTGATAACCTGGTATATAAATTCTGAGGGCCTTGGAGACCTCACAATATTCAAAAAATATTCCTTTCTTTCTAGAAGGATCCAACTTGGTTCTTTTCTCTTTTGGAATATGAACAAACATTGGACAACCAAATATCTTGAGCTGACTTACTTCTGGTTTATTTCCTGTGAACATATCTTCGGGGGTTTTGAACCTAAGTGCACTATGGGATATTTTGTTTTGGACATATATTGTTGTCCTCGCTACTTCAGACCATAAGTGCATAGGAATATATTGATCATGGATCATAGTATTCACTGTTTCCATAATAGTTAGGTTCTTCCTTTCAACAACACCATTCTGTTGTGGATTAAAGTTCCCTCTTAATCTCGACATCTTTACAAGTTTCCAAATTCATTTGAAGTATAATCTCCTTGATTATCTGACCTATGTGTCTTGGTATTTCTTTCTGAAAGAGTTTCTACCAAGACTTTGAATTCCTTGAACTTTCCAAACACTTCATATTTTTATTTCAAATAGTAAACCCAAGTCTTACAAGAGTAATCATCAATGAATGCCACATAATATAAATAGACACTTAAATATGTTGAGGGAATTGGACGTCATACATCTGATTGAACAAGTTCCAATATTCCTTTTGTCTTGGTTTCACTTTTCAAGAATGGATTTGTTGAGTAAAATATTGCCTTGAATAATTCATCTAATATTTAATTATTGACCAGGGTTGGTAGGCTTAGAGTTGTTACAAAATATATGTGAAGGTAGAGGGATTCCTAGGGTATCGTGGTAATACTTTTAGCAAACAAAATATTGAAAGATCTTTCAAAATGAAAAATTGAGTCAAACTCCTAAGAATTCAACTATCGGAATAATCAAACAAAGTACTAGACCAGAGCGGTATCTCATTATACTACTCTACTCTATAAACATAAGGATATAAATAGTGTTATGAAAATGAACTACTATATCTAAGGATATTTAGTAAACAACTTTAAAGACTGATTGTTCAAAGAAGGATTTACAATAACTAGTTATGCTTTCTGAAAAAAACTATACATGCAACTAATAGATGGACACTAATTCCATTCTCCTTGATTATTTCGAGGATAAGGATTTACCGTAAGTGGAACAAGAGTAGGAGAAGTGTCAAAGTGACTTTCAAATGAAGTGAATAAACTAAAGGGAATCAAATCTAACTAAATCTCTACGAAAATATGTAGACTAAGAAACATCCAATTACAAGCTATAGTAAACATGATGATTTATAAACAATTAACTCCTACTTGCAAAAGATAAAATAATACTACAAGAAAGCAGACATAGCTTATGAACAAGTAGAAAACTTATAAAGATGATTTAAATTCTATCATTTAATCACTATATGATGGAAAAGATAAATCGTATTACTATGAACAATGTATAAGATACTTAATCTATTAATGCATCTAAAACTTCGCATGCAAAGGAACAAATCAAATCAAAGATTTAATTACAAATCAATACAATAGATCAAAACACATGACATAATTATTAGGCATAAGGTGAAAATAGAGAAGAAATAAGAATAAGGCTTAACAATTATTCTAAACAATCTCATCTAAGGTTCTTAAGAGGAATTATAACCATTATCTAACTACTACTATCAAAACAGAATCGAAAAAATAAAGAGACAAGCTCAAAACAGATTAAAAGTGTGTAGGGTTAAATGAAAGACTGGATAGCAAACTAAAACAAAGGTCTATATGAGAGGCAGAACAGGTTGTCTGAATGACACTCTGCCTAAAGAAAATACTAAAACTTCAATAAAATAGTGAATCTAAATTGTTTGTTGAGGAAAGTTGACTCATGCATATGATAACAAAGTGTAAAGGAAAGAAATGAGACCTATGTAGCAATTGAATTCAATTTATTAAATAACTTTAAATTCTAATCAAAATGAAAAGCATCATTATCTATTCATTAAACAAACTGCAATGTAACTTTAACTAAATTCATGACTGAATGGAAAAAGGCAGAATTGAATTTACTGTAATTGACTCAAAGCAATCTATTCTACTAGCATGAACCAAGCAATAGACTAAAAAGATTTGAAAAAGGAATTTGAAAAATAGACTATGCGCAACCGGTTTCTTAACCTATGAAAGAAATTACATTATCAACATAATCTCAAAGTCTACTCTACAGGATGTAAATAACATAAACAATTTCAATGAATAAGTTACAGAAACAAATTAGAAATAAAATTATACTACTTGCAGGAAAGGAAGAATGAAAATACACAGAAAGAAAAGGCTCTGGTTGACGGGGGGCCTCCCAACAATTAGAGTGTTAACTAGTTCACACTGCTTAATACAAGATCATACACAACGTCCACATAAATTCCATTAAAGTAAAGAAAAAGGTGTTACAGAGTTTTCTAAACTAATTGATTACATGTATCAATTAAAACTATATGTCTCTCTCCTTCTCTAACTAACTCCATCTCACATTACAGCATCTGTATATATAGCGTTTTACAACTGGGAGAGCAAGTGGGACCTTTAATTGGTTGATTGCTCTTAAGCTAAAGCATTCATTATGACAAGTAACTAAATTGATAACCAACATATGACATTTCATCCTTCTTCACAAATCTGGTTCTTCTTTGGCGTGCGATGTGGCATACAAACTCATCTTAATCGTAATTGGTGTCAAGGTGTCACATAGAGGCATCATGCGAGCGCTCTTCCAAAAGGACGCTCATGCTAACATGCTGGCACATGGTCAACAACAGTTTATAAGCCAATCATGCTTTTAAAGCTTAGGAATCAGGTAACAACAATGCGCGGTTGGCTCGACAGTTTGAACGGTGAGATAGACAATATGTTGGATATGCTCTGCGCATATCTAGGATAGATGCAATACTTGCTCATTGGTTCGCTGAAGACCATGATTATGCAATGACATTTTCATACATTAGGATATCATTACATATTATCAAATTTAAACAAGAAAATTGTGAAATAATGCAAATAAAACATAACTTGCATAAATTCAAAATATGACCATACCTACTACTGAATGGCGAACTGTATGGTAGAAATTAAGCCAAAATGTAACAAAAAATGTGTTTAATATGTAAATTATTAGCCAAAAATATTGAAAAAATGAGGACCAACATTCCCCCAAACCGAAGGAATGCCAGGTCCCACTAGTCAAAATAAAATATAGCATTAGGAATAAGGCAGAGTTGCATCAGCAGCTGCCTTCGACTTTGATGAAGCAGATGGTTTGAACTTCAGTTTCCTAGCCTATGGTTTTAAAAAGGCACACATTTCTTGTTGATTCCTCTATGACAAACTAACAGTCCTGTGGAGGTCCTCCATGTTTTTAATTTGTAACTGCAACTCTTTATTCTCCTCTCGAAGATTTGAAATCAACATAACATATCCTTCATTTTGCTTCATTGATTGAGTCAAATCATAAGTTAACTGGTCTATTGTTGGCTGCAGTGGAGTAGATGGCTCTGCGAACTTTTTGGAATCTTGTGGAGGGATCATTTCCCTTAATGGTGGATCCAAATCAACAGTAGGAATGTGTTCTTCATGGATAATATCCTAGGCAGATGCAGGAATGTTCATTTGATCGGCATATTTTAGTAATTCGGCAGAAAGAATGGCTATTGCTAACATGGATGAATTTGGGTCAGTTTTCTCTAATTTGGCCACATCGTCTGAATGACCGGTCTGCACATCAGACTGAACTGTGGTCTATGGTCTGGGTACCGGGATGGAGCATATGCTGAACATTTTTTCCTTTTGTTTCCTGGTGCGAGGTCGTGAGAAAGGTATGAATTCGGTGGACACAGGACTAGCAGGGGTATTTTTTGCAGATGGGATAGGTTCTGAGGTATCTTCGTTAAGGTGGATGATGTTGGGGTTTTTCTCTCTTACAGGTGAGTTTTGACTAGCCCCATGGTGAAGATGACTGGATCGTTTACGGATATTAAGCACCTTGAATACAAAAGTATCCCAAGGTTGGTTTCGCTCCTTGAGCTGGCCTAGGATTAAAAGTTTGATCAAGTTGTGGTGGTATAAGCTACTTTTAGGGTGAAGGGTATTTTTGCGAACCAGGTTCAACATTTTTTCTGGACTTCGAAGGAAAAAGAAAGGAAAATTAAGACATCTATTATCGATGAAATGGGCCAATAAATGGAGATGATAGGATTTGAAAACACTAAACTTACCTTCATAGGTAACTAGATGAATAATGACCATCAGTGGATTGATGTATTCAGGCTTTATCAAACTATGGTGATAACCTTTTACGCCTATCACATGTTGGAATTCAGGCTTGAGGGAAAAGTTATGTGATGCCCGTGGAACAAACTAGTGTTTGTTTAATCACTTTCCTTCTCAAGGAAGCTTGGTGGCACGTGCATTTGATTCCTCCATGACTTGGAAGGAAAGATTTCCTACCCTATCCATTCTCCCATCAAACCCCGTCGCAAAAAGAAATGAGATTTCCTCATCGTATCCTTGCAGTAGATGGTGAAACGGGTTCCAACCGATGTGGAAAAATACATCCCAGCATTCTCTGAACTCTTTCATTTGGAATAAATCTTGGTATCTTTTCAACTCAAATCGGTCTGGCATGGTTTAAGCAGAGGGAAGAATATAGGGTTTGCAGGGAGTATGAGAGAAAGGTGGATAAAATTCTCTATAGTGATAACGGTCAGTGAACACGATGGAATGGGATAAGGTTCACACTATGTTGGTTAAAAACGTGATGCATTCAACCTACCAAATGATCATGCAAATAACTCAGCATGCTTAGACGATCGTGCCATTATGGCAATCTTTGAAACATGTGCCATCAAAAACGCATAATTAAATGAGTTTCTAAAGTTTAGTTAGTTCAACCATGTCCAAAGTGAACTTTGGACAGGTTGAACATGTAACCTAATGCGGGTGTATAACCAAATTCATAACAATAGCCTTAGTTCAACAAGAAGGTCGACTTATCTAATATCTTATGTGTGTGAGCGGAAAAGAGGATAAGGGTGATGGCAAAGTCATGATGACTAGGAAGTACCCTACGGTCATATCATATCCATATGGAGGTAAAATGAAATCATATTAGATCTAATTCGCACTATCATGAATTGAGATCAGTCATAATATCTTATGGATGTGACTCTAATGATATGACTCGGATTTTTTCCCAAACAAAATTAAGCTAACACTTAACCATAGATATGAAAATGTCATAGTTTTTATTCATCTCATCATTTGACTTTTTATTCATACCAACATTCGACCCTTCATATGATCCTTCATACATATTTCTATAAAAATGAGCTTTGATTGATCAGACTGTTTCTAATCGTGGATCTCCCTAGGCTGCCAGGCCACAAAGAAGTCATATGAAATAGTTCTCTAGCATTCTTCCTTATTCATCCAAGATTTTAAGACCAGTTTCGCTATTTGCATTACCCTGCAAACACTTTGTCATTTGGCAATGAGTCTCTTATAAGTAAAAAAATAAAGACAAACAGTCTAATCTCCCCCAAACCAAAAATATGGCATGTCCCCAAGCTATACAAGAAAACTAAGTAATTTCAAAATAAATTAATAGAAGTTCAATCATGCTGCTATAATTTTGTAAAAGAGAGAAAGACTAACTAATAAATGGAAAGGATTCAGATATATACATTTATTCAAAAATAACAGTGCTCAAATATCTAGATATGTAAATTTATCATTTATCATGTGATGAAGATATAAGTGAAAGTACCATAGGGAAAACTTGTCATCCCTGCCTCATTGTAAGGATATCTTATCATCTCAATAATTTTTGAGCTGACCTTCAAATTTGTAGGAGCTTACAGCTATGGGTCCCATGTCTAGGATAATCATATCTTAGATATTGATTGAATTTAGATTGTTGGATCCAAGGCCAACTTACGGTTATTCTTTAATGACATCATAAATAGTAGGCCTAAACATATTTTTCTTTTGAACCATGTGCCTAGTGGTGCATTAACCAGATCTCATTTACCTGGTATTGCCCCGCTTCCAGCAGGCCTGTTCAGTACCTTGATTGGTTTATCTTGGTACCATGCAAGCATAGCCCCGCTGCCAGTGAGCCTGTTCAGTACCCGAAGGTTTTACTTTCATTTATCGAACTTCCTTGTTTTTAAGTTGTTACTTAGCATCGACCCGCTACCAGCAAGCTTGTTCATTACCCCAGTGGGTTTGCCTTGTATAAATATTCTAAGTATATGGAAGTCGATTGGTACTAGAGCGTGCTAAGCCATGGTAAACACATGATTTATATATTATAAAAAAAATTTCATAAAATGACCTTAACTATAGATCATGTCAAAAGAGAATAACTTAAAGATGTTCCTGGGCCTCTCAGGCTATCTTCTTTATAAAGGATAATGCTCCCCATAAGCAGAAATTCCACTTACCCTGGAGTGTCCTAAAAAATATTTAAGAATCAAGTTTTGATAACAAGTGTAGATGAGCTAGTAATCCATAGGTGTGAAAATTATGAAGAACATGATAATTAAAGTAAGTCTTTTGAGCACTTGTTCAAGTAATCGGAAATGTACATGTCTGAAGCATAACAAAATCATAAAATAAGTGGTTTGACAATGATATACAAGAATTCTAAAAATTCAAAGTTAAGATATGTTTTGAGTGTTTTTTAGAGTACTTTCTTTGTCAGGTAATATCCCATGAGTTGCTCAAAGAAATAGAAAGACCCATTTGTAACCAAATTTCAAAACCATTTGTTAGATGATTTATTTTATTCTTGAAAACATAGAAAAAGAGTTCCGTGCAAAGAAATGATTAGAAATGACTCTTATTTATTCAAAGAAATATACATATACTGACATATTTACAAATGATGATAACCCACATTATTTTTAAGGATCAGGAGGAGGAAGAGTCTTTGGAGAGGGGAGTCCAATGATTACCTCTATCTTGGTAGGATCCATCTTGATCCCTTGGGGAAAGACATGATGCCCCATACAAATATGACATGCGTAGGTTTTGTTTAATGGGCATTCCTGTCGAGGATGTTTAGTTTCACATTTTGGACAGAAATTGCTCTTCCTTGCTCGTTCTTCTTCCTGCTTCTTCATGTAAGTTTGGTTTCTAAAGTGAGTACACCTAGAAGGTTTCTTTCAAGGTGATAATGGGGTGTCCCAATGTTCTTTTCTAGGAGAAATCTTCCTCCAATCACCCATTCTTTTATTGGGTCTTATAGGAATAAGAGATGCTACTGTGGATGTTTCAATTTGTGGGGTTACTATGTTTATTGAATTGCTAAAGAGAGCTTTCACCTAGGCAAGATTAACAAAATTAGTGAAGTTCAGCTCCTCTAAAAAGTTGTATCATCTAATTTTATGACTTAGTAGAAGGTTTAAGGGTTCCCAATGGTTACTTTTTTTGAACTTTGTCAGGAATGAGGCCCTAAGGACCTCCTACCAGGATCTCTTCTATGGATTCCCCTCTAATATCTCTCGAAAAAGTATTTTATGTTTCCAGCAGACCTACTTCCTATAGGTGTTTTTTTTTCAATGCCTTTCGCTAAGTTGATAGTTGGGGTTTTATGTTCCCTGTAGAAAATTTTTAAAAAAAATAACAAAATTTTACTATCTTAACAAATCTATCCTGAGAATATCTAGGTTTTCGTATGCTACTGCTACTATGGATTTGGGGGTGCCTGTTATAACAGATGCACAAGTTATTACCTCTCATCTTACCACTCCCCCGCCACCATCCTATGTCTATTCTACCTTACAGAACAACTCCCCGACAACGGCACCAAAATTTTGGTTAAAATATTGTCTTGAATAATTCACCTAATATTTAATTCTTGAATGGGGTTAGTAGGCTTAGAGTTGTTACAAAATATATGCAAAGGTAGAGGGATTCATACGGTATCGTGGTAATACTTTTAGAAAACAAAAGATTGAAAGAAATTTCAAGATGAAAAACTGAGTCAAACTCCTAAGAATTCAACTATTGAAATAATCGAACAAAGTACTAGACCAGAGCGGTATCTCATTATACTACTCTACTCTATAAACATAAGGATATAAATAGTGTTATGACAATGAACTACTCTATCTAAGGAGATTTATTAAACAACTTTAAAGACGGATTGTTCAAAGAAGGATTTACAATAACTAGTTATGCTTTCTGGAAAAAACTATACATGCAACTAATAGATGGACACTAATTCCATTCTCCTTGATTATTTTGAGGATAAGGGTTTACTGTAAGTGGAACAGGAGTAGGAGAAGTGTTAAAGTGACTTTCAAATGAAGTGAAGAAACTAAAGGGAATCAAATCTAACTTAATCTCTACGAAAATATGTATACTAAGAAACATCCAATTACAAGCTATAGTAAACATAATGATTTATAAACAAGTAACTCCTACTTGCAAAAGATAAAATAATACTACAAGAAAGTAGACATATCTTATGAACAAGCATAAAACTTATAAAGATGATTTAAATTCTATACTTTAATCACTATATGATGGAAAAGACAAACCGTATTGCTATGAATAATGTATAAGATACTTAACCTATTAATGCATCTAAAACTTCACATGCAAACGAACAAATCAAATCAAATATTTCATTACAAATCAATACAATAGATCAAAACACATGACATTATTCTTAGGCATAAGGTGAAAAGAAAGAAGAAATTAGAATAAGGCTAAACAAGTATTCTAAACAATCTCATCTAAGGTTATTAAGAGGAAATACAACCATTGTCTAACTACTACTATCAAAATAGAATCGGAAAACTAAAGAGACAAGCTCAAAACATATTAAAAACTTGTAGGGTTAAATGAAAGACTAGATAACAGACTAAAATGAAGGTCTATATGAAAGGCAGATCAGGTTGTCTGAATGACAGTCTGTTTGAAGAAAATATTAAAACTTCAAGAAAATAGTGAATCTAAATGATTTGTTGAGGACAACTGACTCATGCATATGATAACAAAGTGTAAAGTACAGAAATGAGACCTATGTAGCAATTGAATTCAATTTATTAAATAACTTTAAATTCTAATCAGAATGAAAAGAATCATTATCTATTCATTAAACAAACCGTAATGTAACTTTAACTGAATTCATGACAGAATGGAAAAAGGAAGAATTGAATTTACTGTAATTGAATCAAAGCAATCTATTCTACTAACATGAACCAAGCAATAGAATGAAAAGATTTGAAAAAGGAATTTAAAAACTCGACTATGCGCAACTGGTTGCTTAACCTATGAAAGAAATTACATTATCGACATAATCTCAAATTCTAGGATACAAGAAGTAAATAACATAAACCATTTCAATGACTAAGTTACAGAAACAAATTATAAATAAAATTATACTACTTGCAGGAAAAGAAGAATGAAAATACGCGGAAAGAAAAGGCTCTAGTTCACAGGGGGGCCTCCCAACAATCAAAGTGTTAACTGGTTCATGCTGCTTAAGACAAGATCATACACAAAGTCCACAGAACTTCCATTAAAGTAAAGAAAAAGGTGTTACATAGTTTTCTAAACTGACTGATTACATGTATCAATTAAAACTATATGTCTCTCTTCTCCTCTAACTAACTCCATCTATCATTACAGTGTCTCTATATATAACGTTTTATAACATGGTGAGCAAGTAGACCCTTTCAGTGGTCAACTGCTCTTAAGATAAAGTAGTCATTATGACAGGTAACTAAACTGATAACCAACATATGGCATTTCCTCCTTCTTCGCAAATATGGTTCTTCTCTGGCGTGCGATGTGGCATACAAACTCATCTTAATTGTAATCGGTGTCAAGGTGTCACATAGAGGCATCATACGAGAACTCTTCCAGAAGGAGGCTCATGCTAACATGTTGGAGCATGGTCAACAACAGTTTACAAGTTGTTTCATGCTTTTAATGCTCAGTAATCAGGTAACAGCAATGCGTGGTTGGCTCGGCGATGTGAACAGTGAGCTGGACTTTTAGTATCATGAATTAAGCCTACTTCTGAGTGACCTCTCAGTTTATATAGGACACCTTCTTTTTTCCCAATAACAACTACATCTTATAGATATTTTCCTCTAGGGCACATAAGGACTTCACCATTTATAAAACATATTATCCAATTTCTTCCTTTGATAACTTCTTGGGAGGTTATTCTTCTTCTTCTTCTTATTCTTCACCTAAATGAGCATGATGCCTTTTTTTATTCTTACTCTCACATTCTTCTTCTATTGTTAGACAATTTATGACAATGTGTCCTATCTTATCACAATGGTAACATTAATAAGAGGAGAAGTCTTTTTGCTTGTAATTTCCCTTTTGATCATTTTGAAAATTCTTAGGAGAATGAGACTCCTTATGAGTTTCCTTCTTGAAATGAGGTTTTCCTCTTCTTCTTCTAGCATGAGAAACAAGAGCATGGTCATCATCTCTAAGTAGTGCTTCTCGGTTTTCTACTCTAGCTTCCTCTTGAACACATTCTTCCCATAGGATTTCAAATTGTAAACTTTCCTTGATTGTCCAAATTGTCTATATATAAGAATCCCATGGTCTAGTAATAACATTGAGAGCGTTCATTACTGATTCATCTTTGTCAACATTGTCTTCAATTGCTTCTAGTTGTTCTTTGAATTAAGAAACCCTTGTGAAATATTCTTGGATAGATTCACCCTTTCTCATCTTTGTACTTTTGAGTTGGGATCTCAAGTTCATATTCTGGTTAATGTTTCTTCCTTCATACATTCTTTTAGCACCTGTACTAAATTTTGAGGATTTTTATAGATACACCCATACAGATCCCTTTGCAGAAGGATAAGCCAGTAAAAAATGAGGGGTAGAGTCAAAAAAATTTCATGTCTTATGACCTAGAGGTATGCATAAGGGCGTTTGAAGTTTCGTGGGAGGCTTAATCGTAAGCCTGAATGTCAAAACAATAAAAAATCCTTAGGCGTGACCTTGGAAATGAGCCTGATATAAAAAATATGATCAAGGATAGGTCTTGGAAACAATGGATGGTGGAGATCCAACTCACAAAAGAGATCAAAGGGCCAAAATTCATCTCTGCCAAAGGAAAATCAGGAGTGAAAGTGCGAAAGAGGTAAAAAATTGGTTATGAAAAACTGGAATCGCGACTTCTGCCTTTTGAGATCCGAAGGCCCGGGACGCTTCCACCCAATATCAATGGTCCAACAAATGGTGGAGATCGAAAAATGGACAAGGCAAAGAAGTTTGATCTCGAAAGTTAAAACCCTGATTTCTGCTTTCCACTATCCGCTAGATCAACAGCTCATAGCGCTTCCACTAAAGATCAACGGCTTAGAAAAGAATAAAGGGTGGAGATCGAAAAGTGCAAAACTTAAAGAAATTGATTGTGAAAGGTTGAAGTACCACATTCTGTGATCTACAATATCTACGGTTCAGAGAGTTCCCGCACAAGATCGACACTGCAGAAAGAAATGGTGGAAGCGAAAAGGTCAAAACCGAGCTTTGAAGAAAATTGATAGTCTGTTTTTCGCAGTCCATTTTTCACGAAAGGTGAAAGCAGAAGGGTAGAAGCAGAAATGCGGAGGCAGAAGAAGAGAGGTTCAATGAAGAAATCTGGGAGATCTGCATTCTGCTTTCCACTAAAAGAGGAAACACAAAGTTTTCGAGATTAATAGTTGGTCTTTTGCCTTCCGTGATCCGCCAGATCCAACGGTCAGGAAACCTTCAGTGGAGATCAATGGTGTGGAAAGGAGCAAAGGGTAGAAATCAGAAACACAAATTTTCCAAGTATAAATGGTTTCACTTCCACTTTCTGTGATTCGCAAGATCGATGGTCGGGAGTGCTTCAGCCCAAGATCAACGGTTCGGAAAGGAGGAAATCAGAAACGTAAGAGTTTGGTTGTAAAATGCAGAGATCCCATTTTCTTCTTTCCGCCAGCCCACAAATCAATCTCAGATAAACGAATCAGAGAGTGCCTTCCTAATATCGACGATGCAGAAAAGGGAAGCATGTGCACAAGTTAAGCAGACCTCCTGATATGCAAGATTGGGTAGACCCCACATGTTTCAATGGATAGGATCAATGCTAAATGTAGATCAATGGTGGATATGCATTTCACAGCTGCAATGTGCATGTATATAGGAATGATCTAATTCAACAAAATCTTGTGGGAGCTACGTGATCCAACAACTCAGATTAAGTTCCGATCCAGATCAATGGTCCAGGACAATTCTACAAGTGGAAGAAGAAAGGAAGAATAAAATTGTTATAGGTTGTGTGAAAACCATCTGATCAGTCATTTTCATCAAGCGAGCTTGAGTTCCAGGTGTCTGGTTTTTTGGTTTTTCCCATCACGCACCTCCCAACGTGCTTTCCCAATATATTTCATGATCATGGAAAATATGCCAGATCATAGTCTGTTAGGATTTTATTTTTGCACGTTTGATTCCCAATTTTGTTTAACTGAACTTGGATTTTTTTCGAGGTTGGTCTCAAGATCCCAATACACTATAAATATACCCTCAAAAGAGGAAGAAAGGGTTGTTGTTTGACATTCATTTTTGAAGCATGTGCGCTTGGTTTTATAGCTCTGTGACTTTCCTTGGGATCATTAATGAAATCATAGCTTGAATTTCTGAGATTCATCACAGTGTTCACTGTTCAGTCTGTTTTTCCTATGTATATTTCATTTCCATGTATGTGTAATTACCACTAATGTGTTTATAGTTGAATGTGAGGAATTCGTTCTCTGTTTAGTGCTCCTTGCATCAGATAATGCATTTGTCTGTGTTTCTGGTAAATGTTTTCGAATTCATCTTCTATGCTCCATCTCACTTATCAGCCTCCATTGTTTCTTCTACTAAAGGTGTTTTCAAGAGAATCACCCACAGATAGGTGCTTCTTGCTTCACTGGTATTTTTCTCCTCTCCTCCTACCGTCTCTCAAAAGATATTTTGCTGGATATTGATACCTATTTTTCCTTAGAATATGAAGGTTATCTCTAGTAATTATTTGTTGTAAGTCCTTCAATGTTTCAGGGTTTGACTCCATTTCCCAATGGTGTTGTCTCTTTGTCTGTCTTACACTCTTTGAAACCCTTAAAACTTGTTTCTGATCAGAATATATCCTTCTGACTGCTTGTTTAAGGCCAAATGTATATGTAAATAACCCTGTGACAAAGAGAGAGACCTCTCTGACTGTATTGAATAGAATGCAGTCTAAAGATTGGTTTGAAATGGTTACCCCTGTGACTTCCTACCGCAACCATAGGAAAATTATAGGGTGATAACATCTTGGTGTTGTTGCTGGGGAATAATCACTATTATCTCCTTGGGAAAATGACATCATCCTAGTTCTGCGACCTAGTTGAACATATGGTCATAGACACGTGCTAGTTGTATATGCTCTGGACACTCCACTCAAATCGTTTGGAAGGTGACTCCACTAGGAATACCAACAACCCAGAAGCTGCAAATATTTTCAAAATTTTCTATGGAAAATATACTAGGGAAATGAGCTCAATGTAAAGACATGGAAAGGCATGGTAAAAAGAAAAATAAGGAACTCAAGGGTGCATCTTCTCCAAGGTACCTTATTCTTTCCTGTAAATTTTTTCTATCATTTCCTAATATTTTCAAACAAATTTCCCATGGTTTATTACACTCAAAACAAGGCAATGGACTTACCCTTGTACATCCTTCTTTAAGAATTGAAGGTATATCTTCACCTGGTACATATCATTTTGACCAAGATACTTTAGTCGAGCCACATAAGAACAATGATCATCCCTATAAAAATCATGGTGCTACAGTTGATACTGCATCCTTTTCTGAGTCTCTAGGGAGGGATCTCCAACCCTTTTCTAATCAAGAGTGCCTCTTATTTCCCTCCGAATTAGCCTCATTAAGCTCTAATTCCATAGAGAATCCTACTGTCCTATCCCTGCCTCCCACCACTTTAGAGCTTAAGCAACCTTCATCATCCGGTTTTACAACCCCTTACAACTCTGCAGTTCCTCGCAACACATTGATCCCATTTGTCACACCTTCTTCAATTCCTCTTGCAAACCCTGCTATAATCCCAGGAAATGATAAAAGGTTTGCCCCTATACTTCTACCTGCTACATTTCATGGCCTCCCCCAGGGATATGCCCAAAAACTCAAGCAATTTAATGGGGAGAGGGGGTATTCAGCTGAGGAGAACTTGGGATGGTTTTCAGACTGGATAAACTGGGAGGAAATAAACCATGAGGATATTAAAGTGATCCTGTTTGCCCAAAGTCTTGCTGGAGAAGCAAGAGAATGGTTCACAAATATTCCTAACAACTCCATTTTGAACTATCAAACTTTTGAAGAGTCTTTCAAGAACAAATAGGTAGAAAAGAAAAACCCCAAGGAGTGTTTGTCCCAATACAATTCCAAGAATAGGAGGTGGAGTGAATCTATCCAAGATTTTTCTTACATATTTATAAAAGTATATAATTCCATCCCTTCCCAGTTCAAGCCTCCCCCTGATTCTTCCCACCTCCAATATGATGAAGCTTTTGATAGTGAATTTACCTTATGGCTGAGTGAAAGAAGATCTGCCTCCCTGGCCAATATGATGAATGATGTTGTATAGGTAGAAATAAACCTGATTGCTGCTAGAGAGAAAATGAGAGAAGAGGGAGGAAGAAGAAAGGAAAAAGATCCCACACAACCTTCTTCCTCTATTTCACAAGAGGCCGGAATGGACATGATGATGAAAATCATGGAAAAGTTGATGGAGAGACTCACTATGGACAACATACCACCTCCCAAGAAAAAACAAGAGCAACATAATAGAAACCAGAACTTTAGAAGACCCCTTCCTCCAAGAAATCAAAGGATTCTTGAATACCAACAAATCAGGCCACCTTTCCTGGATAATTATATTGTTGAGGAGGGAGGAGAAGATCCAATGGAAAATCAAAATCATCACTTTGATGATAATGATTTCAGGATATACCTTGTTGAAGAAGGAGACAATTTCTTTGCTAAAGAAGAGGATGCCCCTGTTCAATGAGTAGTTACCCTTTCCCAGTTACAATTTCTTCAAAGACATAAAATGATTTATGAAGGATGCAATCAGCATGTTTCAAACCCTATTAATGGTGGTATTAAAGAGGATTTTATTCCACCTTTTTATGATGAGCAAGAAGGTGAGTAGAGAGGTGATGTAGAGGAAGAGGGTCATATTAGTTTTCTTGATGAAGATTACCATCAACAGGAGGAAGGTAACTGATTTCCATTTAGTTTTTCCTCATTTGAATATCTAAGACAAAGACTAAAAGTATCTAAGAAAGCACAAAAACTTGAGGATATGAATAATACCATCAAATTTGTAGGAATGGATAATGAGAAGGGTGAAAAAGTAGAATATGCTTTGCATTCCAATCCTCCTTTTTATGAGCAGGAAGACAATAAGCCTAGCGTTGTACAAGAGGAGTGTTACAATTTGTTGTATGAAGAATGTAATCGACATGTTACAAGCTCTATCTGCGGTGTTTTTGAAGAATATTTCAGCCCACCTATTTATGATGAATATGGGAATGGCTACATGGAAGACGAGGTTCCTAAATGGGATATCTCCTCATGTTCTTCAAATTCAAAATATTCATGCCAAGAAGAGTTTATTTCACTTGAATTTATTGAAGATATTCCCATTGAAATGCATAAAAGAATCAAGTTTTAAATTCTGTCATTTTCAGTGAAATAGTTGATGTCTCATGTACAAGTTGTCATGAGAATTCCTTGCATGATTCTTTTGAAGAGCAGTTTGACAGTGTGTGGGTGGAATTACAATTTGAGCAACCTTATTGGGGCAAGAAAATGACATAAAATTTTGAAGGCTGCCATGGATTTTATGAACCAGTGGTTGATTATATGGAGCATATTTGTCATGACAGGTACATAACAAAAACTTTTAAAGGTTGTCATGATCAAGTAACTAGATATGTGGAGAATCTTTGGAGTGGAAATGGTGGGTTATGTGTGTGTAGTAAAGATTAAATCCTGCATCATAACCTATTACCATTAAGTCCTTCGTGTCTGATCAAGCATGATGAATAAGCCTAATCATTAGATCATTTACTTGATTGGCTTCACTGGAGGTTAGAATTTACTTGACTGGGAATTGATGCTCAGTAATTAGGATAGGTAGGTGTGAATAAGCTCGGTATGGCGAGCATTTATTTCAAGAAAAAAAATTTAGTTTGTTTTCTGTACTTGTTCAATTCTTGTTTTTCAGAGCATGTTAGGGATTTCAGGAAAGCTTGGGACCAACCCAATGGATCAGGAACATTATCTACGTGGTTCTTTGTTACCTCACAGGAAGGATAGCATCCTCGAGTTGGAGCCATTGTTAGCACCTATGCTAAATTTTGATTATTTTTATATATACACCCATACAGATCCCTCTGTAGAAGGATAAGCCAGTAAAAAAATGAGGGGTAGGGTCAAAAACCTTTCATGTCTTATGACCTAGAGGTATGCAAAAGGGGGTTTGAAGTTGCTTGGGAGGATTATTCCTAAGCCTGAATGTCAAAATAGTAAAAAATCCTTAGGAGTGACCTTGGAAATGAGCCTGATATAAAAAATCCAATCAAGGATAGGTCTTGGCAAGAATGGACGGTGGAGACCCAACCCGCAAAAGAGATCAAAGGGCCAAAAATCATTTCTGCCAAAGGAAAATAGAGAGAGGAAGTGCATAAGAGGTAAAAATTTGTTTATGAAAACTGGAATCCCAACTTCTGCCTTCCGCAATCCGAGATTCGATGACCCAAGATGCTTCTTCCCAAGATCAACGGTCCAGCAAATGGAGGAGATCAGAATGCAAACAAGAAAAAGAAGTTTGATCTCAAAAGTTAAAATCCCGATTTCCATTTTTCGCAATCCGCCAGATCGATGGCTCAGAGTGCTTCCATTAAATATCAATGACTCAGAAAAGAATAAATGGCGGAGATCGAAAAAAGAAAAACTTAAAGAAATTGATCATGAAAGGTTGAAATCCTGCATTCCACGATCCCCAAGATCTATGGTTTAGAGAGTTCCCGCACAAGATCGACGGTGTGGAAAGAAATAGCGGAAGCAGAAAGGTGAAAGTGGAAAGGTCAAACTCGAGCTTCAAAGAAAATTGAAAGTCCACTTTTCACAAAAGGCGGAAGCGGAAATGTGGAGGCACAAGAAGAGAGGTTCAATGAATAAAATTGGAAGATCCGCATTCCTTTTTCCACTAAAGGCAAAAGTGAAAGGGTAAAAGCAGAAAAGAAGAAACACAAAGTTTCTGGGTTAAAAATTTGGTCTTCTGCCTTCTGTGGTCCATCAGATCTGACGTTCAAGAAACCTTTCACGTAGATCAACGTTGCGGAAAGGAATGAAGGAAAGAAATCAAAAACACAAAGTTTTCAGTTATAAAGGGTTGAACTTCTGCTTTGTGTGATCCGCAAGATCAACGATCGGGAGCGCTTCCTCCCAAGATCAACGGTTCATAATGGAGGAGAAAGGTGGAAATGAGAAACATAAGAATTTGATCGTAAAATGCAGAGATCATGTTTTTCGTTTTCCTCTAGCACATAGCTTAATATCAGATCAATGGCTCGGAGAGTGTCTGCCTAAGATCAATGATGCAGAAAAGGGAAACATGTGCAAGAGTTAAGAAGACCTCTTGATATGCGAGATTGGGTAGACCCCGTAGGTTTCAATGGACAGGATCAACGCTAAATTTGGATATATGGTGGATATCCATTTTGCAACTAAAATTCAACGGTAGATAGGAATGATCATATTCAACAAAATGTGGTGGGAATTGCATGATCCAACGAATCAAATTAAGTTACAATCCAGATCAACGGTCCAGGACAATTCCACAGGTGGAATAAGAAAGGAAGAATAAAACTATTACAGGTTGTGTGAAAACCCTTTGATCGGTTGCTTTCATCAAGTGATCTTGAGTCCCAGGTGTATAGTTTTCTATGTTTTTCCATCAAGCACCTCCCGGCGTGCTTTCCCAATCTGTTTCATGATCATGGAAAATCGGCCAGATCATAGTCTATTAGTATTTTATGTGTGCAGGTTTGATTCCTAATTTTGTTTAACTAAACTTGGCTCTATTTCAAGGTTGGTCTCGGGATCCCAGTACACTATAAATATACCCTTGAAAGAGGAAGAAAGGGTTGTTTTTCAACATTCATTTTTGAAGCCTATGTGCTTGGTTTTACAGCTCTGTAACTTTCCTTTGGAGCATTAATGAAAGCATAGCTTGAATGTTTGAGATTCATCACGGTATTCACTATTCAGTTTGTTTTTCCTCTGTATATTTCATTTCCATGTATGTGTAACTTATGCTAATGTGTTTCTAGTTGAATCTGAGTAATCCATCCTCTGTTTAGCACTCCTTACATTAGACAATGCATTTGTCTGTGTTTATGGTAAATGTTTTGGAATTCATCTTTTATGCTCCATATCAGTTATCAGCCTTCATTGTTTCTTCTGCTAAAGGTGTTTGCAAGAGATTCACCTACATATAGGTTCCTCTTGCTTCGTTGTGCTTTTTATCCTCTCCCCCTATCATCTCTCTAAAGATATTTTGTTGGATATTGATACCTATTTTTCCTTAGACTATGAAGGTTATCTCTGGCCATTATTTTTTGTAAGTCCTTGAATGTTTCAGGATTTGACTCCATTTCCCAATGGTGTTGTTTGTGTGTTTTTATTACACTCTTTTAAACCCCAAAAACTTGTTTCCCATCAGAATCTATCCTTCTGACTGCTTGTTTAAAGCCAAATGTATATCTGAATAACCCTGTGACAAAGAGAGAGCCCTCTCTGACTATATCAGCTAGAATACAGTCAAAAGATTGGATTGAAATGGTTACCCCTGTGAATTCCTATCGCAACCATAGGAAAATTACAAGGTGATAACACATTCTTATTAGGGAATCAACCATATCGTTAGGTATATCCTTGGAGGACACTTTAGGAATCAAGTGATCCTTGGTAGAATGTGCTATGATCCTCTTGACTATAATCATGTTCTTCTTCTACTTTTCCTTTGCTTAATATTCTTTAGGCTATGACACAACTTCCTTGATAAGATTTACAATATCATTCTCTTCTTGAATGAGTCCAATTCTGTATTTCCAAGCACAAAAGTTTTTTATGAGTTCCAACATGTCATCAAGCTTAGTGCTTGGAGGCATCTTATCCCCGAGAACATAAAATGACAAAAAATTGAATTTTCTTAGAAATGAAAACTAAACTTACCAAGAGATTCTCTTGACTAAGGTGAGTATGTTAGTACAGTCAGTTTTTGAAGAATCCAAACTTTAACCCTTGAAACTGGACTTGCAAAATTATGGACTGTAGTTTTTGGTTTCAATTCAAAATAAGGTTTGACCTTTCGAAGGATTTGTCCACTGAAAAACTTTGATCCAAGTGCCAAAATATGTGCCTCGTAGAGGCACACTTCCCAATGTCACTTGCACTCCAAAATTCCTCTTCAATAGGAAACCCTAATTTTCTTATATGGAGAAGGAGAGAGAGATTTACCTAGTGAAAGATGCTCTTTTCAGTCTAGCTCTGATACCATATTAAATTTATATGTTGTTAAATATTAATTTATAACTTAATGATAATTTAATACATTTTCACATTAACATCATAAAGATGATTTTTGAAAGAAACACAATCACAAGGTACACATGAATTTATCTTGGGAAAACCCAAAAGGAAAAAACCCTGCAAAAATTCCTCAATATATATTACCAGAGTACAATTACCAAAGAACAAGATCTCATAAGAGAGAGACAGAGAGAGAGAAAGAGAGACCAAACCCTATAATAAGATCCAAAGAAACCAAAAACACTTCTCCTCCTCCTTATATGTCCTTCCTCTTTCTCTCTCTTACACAATACATGAGTGAGTGTGTGTGTACAAATAAGGGAGGGTGCCTCCTGTTGGGTAAAATATGCACTATTTAATTCAACACTTAATTGTCAACCTAGGAAGGGAGCTTATGAGATGCAAACACCATATGTGCAAGATTAAAGGCTAGAACTAACCTAAGCTAACTAAAGATGCAAATGCACTAACATGCAACATAATGATCTTAATCTACATGCATGACTTTCATAATTCAAATGCAAGAATTTTAACCTATCTATGAAAACAAGAAATTAACTAAGAACTTGAAAAGTGACTATAATTTAAAATCTAATATAATGTATTCTATAAAGGCAGGAAACTGATTAATAATTAAGATTCAAACTAGTCTAACGCTATGCTAATCTATTCTAGAAAGCAGTCACTTGGTCCGAAAGCGATTTAACTAATGAGAGAAAAACTAACTACTTGCATAAAATTATCTGATCCATATTATAAATTGGAGACTATTCCATGTATGCACGAGTAAATTCCTATCTAAGAATGCAAGTGCAACTAATTTTTAGAAAGCAATGAATTATTTAATTGCAAATTCGTAGAAATCAAAACAAGTAACTGTGGATTCGTAGAAAGCAAAGCAAATATTATTCTAAAGACCAAGCATAAATAAATGCATTGCAAAACAGTAAACTAATCAAAGCAAACTAAACTTGGAGCTTTATAATCAAATCTAAAACTAAGTACAAAACAATAAGTGGAAATATATTCAATTTGTAGGCAAACCTACAACAGAAAAAACAAAATACTTCTACTCTACCTCTTCAGCAAACTATACCATAAACTAAAGAATCTTAACCAATCATAAAACGATCATGCAACTAATTTACAATTTGAAAAGTAAACTTACACTAAACTAGGTTATGTGAACTTTTATCATCAAACTTTAAAATACTGAAAACCAATGCATATTAAAATCTAAATGAACCTATTAAGATTGAATTTGAAACTAAGTACTAATCATTTACATCTACTGAAATGAAATAACTTGAAGAAATGAAACTAACAAAGCCTAAGACAATGAAATGCTATGTAACTGAAAATGAAAGATTGATTATGGACTCAAATGAAAACTAAAAATGGAATGTTGAACCTATTTCAGAAATGAGACAAACTAATATTCAACAAATTATATGACAATATTTTAAACAAGCTCAAGCTATTCTAGGTTTTAGGCATGAAAACAAATGAAAGTAACTTATAAATTATCTAAGTCATAAACAAAAATAAAACTATGTTGCTTCTATTCAAACTAGAACGATTCTTCAGTCAAACAGTAAAATATAGGTTGAATATAAATGGATTTTATCATCATTAAAACTGAAATAATGAATCTATGTGTTAATATATAACTAAATATGAATTGTTAGAGGTGGATTCGAATCCCAACTAGCTACATAGCACAGTGGAATGCTGGAAAATCAACCTCTACCTTAACTAACTATTTCTGCAAAAATGAAATACTGAAAATTCTGAAAATATATTAAAATTCTATCTAAGTGCGAATTAAAGGTTGAACGATAGTCTGCATTAAGGTGCGAACAGAAGGCTGAAAAACAGTATACATAGAGGGACGAACAGAAGGATGAAAAACATTCTGCACAGAGGGACGAACAGAAGGCTGAAAATAGTCTACACAGAGGGACGAATAGAAGGCTAAAAAGACAATCTAAACATAGGAATGATCGGCCGGCTGTATGGATTCTGAAGGCAAAAATTGCATAAAAACACAGGAAATAAACAACAAAGTGTCACCTACAGGAAAACAAACTTCTTTCTTGCATAAATGAAATAGCTTACAGGAAAACACAATATATATATATAAACAAAATGGCTTAGCTACAAACATAAAAAGAAACTGATGAATATACACAAATAGAACCTCATGGCTTAGCTACAAACATAAAAAGAAACTGATGAATATACACAAATAGAACCTCTAGTTGTTGAGGGGCCCTTCTCAGCAATCAGGGGCTACGTTCCTACGCTACCCAGTCACCGATCATTAATAGAGAAATGAGAATGATCACCAACAGCTGAAATAGAGACTTTTTATTAAACTAAAGCAAAGTATTACAAAGAGTTTTCTCCTCCTCCTCTTCAAAACCAAAGAGGTATTTATAAGATGATTAAAATGGAGATCGGGTCGACCACCTCTTGTTAAAAATAGAGGTTCATTACTGTTGTAACAACTACCCACGAATTAAGAAAATGACCAACCATAATTTCTAGAAAAGTTGGTTTCAGAGAACCACGATTTTCTCATAAATGGCTATGAATTTGGAGAAAATTCCTCACTATGACCCAAATGGGCCTATTCGGCACAAAACCCATGTGCTATAATTTTCAATTTCGCTTCTGTTTTCCCACAAATCTAGCCCAAAAATAAACTTTATGTTAAAAACACATGGTCTCCATGGGCATCTGGATGAACGTCTGTATGACCTGTAACTAATATTTGTTCATAAATATGGATTCTGAGCATATTTTCTACTAGTTTGTTGGCCACGTTGAAGGCTGAGTGCTGGGTTGTTGAACAGAATATTGGATTCCTGGAGTTGGCCTCCCCCACATGAACCATGTTATTTGTCATGTCCCCATATTTTGGGACATTAAAAGTGTTGACCATGATTAAATTCCTAGGGACTCAAATTGACATTAATTATTATTCCTAGGAAAAATATTGCTAATAATTGTTCTAAGGCATGTATTTAATTTTATTTCAGCAATTTTATTTATTATGCACAATAATAATGTGGAATTAAGGCTGCCATGTCAGGAGGGCGCATTGGGGAAAGCTAGTTAACTTGCCTTGGTAAAAATAAGAAATTCCATGACAAAAGCAAGAAGGAGAATAAAGGGAAGTTGCCTAAAAGCAGAAAAAGCAGCCAGAGGCAAAAGCAGGAAAGTTTTTGAAGGAAAGAAAAAGTTTCCATATGATCCAGGAAAAGCAGAAAGCTATCATAACTCAAAAGAGGCAGCTTTTAACTAAAGAAGGGCCCAGTTTCTAATTGTGAAGGATGATTTGGACTTGGAAACAATTGCACATGGTCCTACTTTCCTAATTTCCCAAAGGGGGTACTTTTGTGGCTAGGGTTTGGTCACCATGGGGTTGACTTGCTCTCACATGTCACCATTGGCCTCAACTTACTAAGCAGGTCATCCATAATTCTATAAAAGATGAATTTGAACGCATTGATTCAGTTTAGATGATTTGATATTGTGGTTATGCTATCTGAGCATACTCTCTTAGTGTTGTGCCTCAGACCATTGGGTGATGATCCCTAAACCCCTCCCCCCTTCTCTTCCATTTCCCTTTCTTTCTATTGCAGGTCTATGGAGCACTAATCTTAGCCAATGAAGCTTATTTCAGAAGTATATTACAGCCTCCATCAAGTTTAGGTCAAGCTCCGGTGAATCCCATGCTTCACCTATGCTCACAGCCCCTTGCTGGTCATGATTCAAGCCTCCTACCCCTTAATTTTGGAAGCCTCTTTGTAATGGTCAGTCAATAATGTTATTTATGTTATGTAATATCAATATATTCTGAACATTACATTTATCAGGTCGAGATATCTCAGACCCTGAAGAATATTGTCTCAGTTTCATAAAAAGATCCTATTTTATTAGTGTATGGGGGGATTGAGTGAATATGAGTGTTGTAATGAATATTTCATGATGGGGAGTGGATTCAAATAAGTATTAATGTTTAGAGAGCTCATATTTATCTCTTTTATAAATCTCAGGTTTCTCAGAATTGGATTTAATATGATTTAATAGTTTTTTTAAGACCCTAGCTAGATTACTAGTTTTTAATAACTAGTTTTACTGAAATTGATGCAAAATAGGCTCTGTAAACTCAAACTGAGATCTATCAGTTCTTGTAGGTCAGTAACAGGAATAAATTCCCATATAAATATCCAAAACCATTTTTGGTTTGGGTTGTACCACCCTTTTTCATCCTCCTCTGCACAGGGTTTCTCTTGACCAAAATTGCTAGAAATCTCCAAATTCACCCAAAACACCTCAAACTTTCCAGAACCTCAGAAATAAATTTTTATATATTAAATTAAGGCTGTAAAAAACCTCTACATTTTTTCCAAATCCTTTGGTTGAAATGGGCATAACTACTCTCCTTAGTTGCACAATTTGGCTACCCAGAAGCGTGCTAGTAGGTTTCCGCGATGTGGATTCTGAAACCTAAATGGCACCAGATCTAAATTTCTTAGGGGAGAGTAAATTCAATGTCTAACATCTATTTTTTTTCTTCCCATTGATCACTCTTTTCCTCTGCAAAATATTCTAGAAGAAACCCTTGTTTTTGCCAATCCGAGAAGGCTCTGTGTGAACCCCTTAAATTTCAGAATTATTTAAGAAAAATTACAGAATTAAAGTGTTCAGGTCTATACAGTAGACTTAGGACAATACAGTGGTATCAGAGCTCTTTCCTTGGATCATCCTATGTGAAGGCTCTATGTGAACCCCTTAAATTTCAGAATTATTTAAGAAAAATTACAGAATTAAAGTGTTCAGGACTGTACACCAGACTTAGGACAATACAGTGGTATCAGAGCTCTTTCCTTGTATCATCATGTGGAAAGAAATCTCTCACCAAATAAATTTGCAGCCATGTCATACTATGAGGATGACTATGATGAGGAGTATGAAGAATACTGCAAAAGATATGAAGAAGAAGAAATCCTCTATGTTGATGGAGGCATACTAAAACGTGAATATGATGAAAACTATTGGACATCAGATGGGGAAGAGATCAGATCTGATTCTCCAATGGTTAAGAAAAACTTGACAGAGATTATTGAAGCATGTGAGAACATGTCTCACTGCTATGAGGACTATCTAGCGTTGGGTAGGAATATTTGTGCAAACCTTTCTTTTGGAGATTATATTTATTTCAAGTATGGATTCCGACCCAAGCATGATTCTAAGAATTATTTCAAGATTAGAAAGCTATACAAAGAGTAACCAATTTGTTCCAACTCTCTGAGAAAAGAAGAAGAAGACAAAACCAAAGGTGAATATTCCTCCAAGCCATCGACATGTTCAAGACTTAAGAGTTTGTTTGGTTTTCCTTCAAAAGGAGCTTCTAAATATTGTGACATGAGTACCACTAAAGATGAAAAATTCACAAGTTTCTTGGAGGAGAATAGAAATGAAGTGGACACAGATATCCAGGAGGTGAAGTGCAAATCACCACAAGGTGGTTGCATAAGAGAAGAAGTTGAATAGGAATGCACTTCAAGTTTCTTGGTGGGTGATCTCCGGATCACTGCTCAAAGTTTTGGCTCATGTATGGGTGGTGATACATATTTTGGATTGGATCCAAAAGAGGTATACATATCATATTTATAGTCACCTCCTGAGCCACATAATCAAGATGAAAACAAGGACACACCACTCGGGTGTGAGGCAGAAATTTTGGTGGAAGAGCAGGCCACCATAGTATCTGTACAGGAAGATGGTAATGTTAAGAACATGGATAATAAAAGTTCTTATTTTTGTAGCAGCCCTGTACACCTACAACCATCTGATCCATGTAAAGATAAAAAGTCTTCACTTGCATTTGAGGACTGCAAAAGGAAGGCCAATTGTGAGGGAGATAAATTCAGTCCTATTTTCCCTGTTGGTGATCACACAATCAGTGCAAAGAAGGGTGATATTTTCAATGATGATAATATGGTGAAGGAATATTTTGGATCAGATCCAAAACAAGAGGAAATATCAGATCTAAATTCATTATTTGAATTTCCCAATGAAGTGGAAGACAAGCCCCCACCAGCTAGGTGTGAACTAGGAAATCTGAAGGAGAAAAATCTTGTGCAAAGGGATGCAAAAAGTTATCAATTTTGGACTCTCTTGCAGCATGATGAAGCTGCATCCACATCAAAGGAGAGGATTTAAATGATTGAGTATCCCAACCCCTCTATCACCATTGTGGAGATCTATGAGCCATCTAGTCTTGTAGGTGGGAAAGCAGAAAGAAAGATTCATAAAGAGAAGTACAAGTCACAGCAAGAAAATTGCAGGAAAGAAGAAGGGGATGATTTTCCTCAAGATCCCCACTCATTTCCTTGGCCTTTGAAAATGGATGAAAAGAATATTCAAAAGGCTTTACACCTTCTCCAAGACACACATTCTTCAGTGGCACACTAATGTTGGATAGTTGCTTCATTGGAAGATCAATCTTCTCTTGAATCCAAGGAGGAGATGCAGAAGGCATTGTCTACAATACAAGGAGAATTCTTAAAATTGATTTTTGATAGAGATGATTTGATTGAGGTTTCTGATGTGTTGCATGGAGCATCCTTGAAGGATGGAGAAGAAATTTGCAAGCTCACACAAGATTTATTGACCACACAAGATTCCTTGAAGAGCACTCAATGTGCACTCAAAGAATCCAAGATGGAGATAGAGAAACTTCATGAGAATTTGAAAAGGTATTACCTATCCTCCTACACACAATTCAACCATATTCACAAGGATGATTGCATTCTTGAACAAAGGGAGGAATCTCATGAGATGGTGGATCATTAGATGCACTTAGATTTGCAGGTGCTTGTAAAAAGCTACGATGAAGAGAATATTAGCCAAGCACTCATTGAGGTTGAGAGGAAGGATGAAGTGTTCTTCTCTACCATAAAGATGGCTAATCACATTACTTATGGATCAGAAAATAAAATTCCTTATTCATCCATTGATTGGGTGGATAGAGACACCTTTAAAGTGAAGAAGGTGGGAGATGAAGAATTTAATTTTTGCAATAAATTTTTTGTTGTGACCGGCATTGCCTTGGCATGTGGGCAGCCACAAGGATTTAATTTGCAGCAATTGGATACATTCCATACGCATGCACATGAGGTGCATTCTGATTTTTTTGTGTTTGAGGACTATACATACAAGTTTGATGAGAACCAAGCACTTGGTCTTTTCCAGAAAAAAAATTGGAATTGTTTCCTAAAAAGAATCTCTTCCCCATGGGAGATTCATATGAGGATGAAGATGGGGCAGCCATAAGTTGGGTGGACAGGTATTGAAGACATATGATTCATAGTTCTACCCATACTTCTATTTCAGCCTCATCAAAAGATAATGAAATTTGGGAGAAGGAATTTTCCTTAGTGATGCAACAGGAAGAGCTAGAGGCTTTCCTAGGTGTTCATGATGACTTGTGGAATGCACCATCACCCTCCCGTAAGCCACATAGGAACATATGGCTGTCACTTGATGCCATTCAACCACATGTGGATTGGGTGAAATATTACATGTCACACATGGAGTCTTCTTGCAGAAAAATTTCTGCACATGATCAATGGAAGACAAATAAGAAAGAAAACTGCCAAGGGAAGTTGTTGAGGAAAATATCTTGCATACAGTTGGATAGATGCTTGCATTATTTGACCAGTGGAAGAAATTTGAGTCATTGGAAGTGTTCACATGGACCCTTTAGTAGGAGTGTCAGTCCCTTATCAGGTGGGATGAGGGGACACATATTTGTTTTTCCTACTTGCATTTTTGGAGATGATTGTGATGCATCATCTTATTGTGAGCAGTTTGGGAATCCTTGTCGGTTGGATGATTCCTATACTCATTGGATTTTGACATGGGACTCACAACTATGTATTTGCAGCAACATCATTGTGAGATTCAATGCTGATGTGCATCAAGCACATAAGGAAATTTATGCTGGGTGGGGAAATCTGACAGATTTCCAACTTTGCATTGAGAATTTCCAGTTTTCAGTGCAGCGGTATGATTTCCACAGCATGAATGCCATTTCATGTGATGATAAATTTGTATGGTGGATTCTAATGTTTGGATACTTACAGTTGAGGAAATGGGATCCAGGCATAAATTGGCTTGATAAGTTGTGTGGGAAGGCATTCTCACTAAAGGGGGTGCAATGCAAGCAATGGGACCCTAGAATTGCTTGTTTTGGAGAAACATTACAGGTTGGCTTCATGGAGAAAGTCAACCTTTTTGCACAATGGATTGATGCTCCAATTCTCCTACATGATGAACAAATTTGCAGCACTCTGGAGTGCTTCTGCTTGAGGACAAGCAGTTTTGGGAGGGGAGGACTGTCATGTCCCCATATTTTGGGACATTAAAAGCGTTGACCATGAATAAATTCCTAGGTGCTTAGATTGACATTAATTATTATTCCTAGGAAAAATATTGCTAATAAGTGTTCTAAGGCATGTATTTAATTTTATTTCAGCAATTTTATTTATTATGCACAATAATGATGTGGAATTAAGGCTGCCATGTCAGGAGGGCGCATTGGGGAAAGCTAGTTAACTTTCCTTGGTAAAAATAAGAAAGTCCATGACAAAAGAAAGCAGGATAATAAAGGGAAGTTGCCTAAAAGCATAAAAATCAGCTAGAGTTAAAAGCAGGAAAGTTTTTGAAGGAAAGAAAAAGTTTCTTTATGACCCAGGAAAAGCAGAAAGCTGTCATAACTCAAAAGAGGCAGCTTTTGAATAAGGGAGGGCGTCGTTTCTAATTGTGAAGGATGATTTGGACTTGGAAACAATTCCACATGGTCCTAATTTCCTAATTTCTCAAAGGGGGCACTTTTGTGGCTAGGGTTAGGTCACCATGGGGTTGACTTGCTCTCACAGGTCACCATTGGCCTCAACTTACTAAGCAGGTCATCCATAATTCTATAAAAGATGAATTTGAACCCATTGATTCAGTTTTGATGATTTGATATTGTGGTTATGTTATGTGAGCATACTCTCTGAGTGTTGTGCCTTAGACCATTGGGTGATGATCCCCAAACCCCTCATCCCTTCTCTTCCATTTCCCTTTCTTTCTATTGCAGGTCTATGGAGCGCTAATGTCAACCAGTGAAGCTTATTTCAGAAGTATATTACAACCTCCATCAATTTCAGGTCAATCTCCAGTGAATCCCATGCTTCACTTATGCTCACAACCCCTTGCTGGTCATGATTCGGGCCTCTTGCCCCTTAATTTTGGAAGCCTCTTTGTAATGGTCAGTCAATAATGTTATTTCTGTTATGTACTATAAATATATTCTGAACATTACATTTATCAGGTCGAGATATCTCAGACCCTGAAGAATATTATCTCATTTTCATAAAAAGATCATATTTTATCAGTGTATGGGGGGATTGAGTGAATATGAGTGTTGTAATGAATATTTCATCATGGGAAAGGGATTGAAATAAGTATTTATGTTAAAAGAGATGATATTTATCTCTGTTATAAATCTTAGGTTTCTCAGAATTGGATTTAAGATGATTTAATAGTTTTTTTAAGACCCTAGCTAGATTACTATTTTTTAATAACTAGTTTTACTGAAATTGATGCAAAATAGGATCTGTAAACTCAAACTGAGCTCTGTCAGTTCCTGTAGGTCAGTAACAGGTATACCTTCCCATATAAATCTCTAGAACTATTTTTGGTTTGATTCATACCACCCTTTTGCGTCCTCCTTTGCGCAGGGTTTCTCTTGACCAAAATTGCCAGAAATCTCCAAATTCACCGAAAACACCTCAAACTTTCTAGAACCTCAAAAAAATGTCTAAATAAATTTTTATATATTAAATTAAGGCTGTAACAAACCTCTGCATGTTTCCCGAATCCTCTAGTTGAAACAAGCAGAACTACTCTCCTTAGTTGCACGGTTTGGCTGCCAAGAAGTGTGGCAGTAGGTTTTCACAGCGTGGATTCTGAGACCTAAATGGAACCAGATCTAAATGTGTTAGGGGAGAGAAAATTCAATGTCTGAAATCTCTTTGTTTGCTTCCCACTGATCACTCTTGTCCTCTACAAAATATCCCAGAAGAAACCCTTGTTTTTGCCAATCCAAGAAGGCTCTGTGTGAACCCCTTAAATTTCAGAATTATTTAAGAAAAATTATAGAATTAAAGTGTTCAGGTCTGTACACCAGACTTAGGACATTACATTATTGAATATACTGCATGTGTTTAAATGATATATCAATTGCATATATGCCGATCCAAAATGTGCAGATTCGTGAACCTGCATACAAAAAAAGGCATGAGTATATACATTTTGTTAATTTAAAACATTGTTACAAACTAACAAATTGTTTTAAGAATCAAAACAAAAATTATTAAAACGTGGTTTGAATTTGTTTTATGATTATTTGTTTTATGTAATGACTATTTTTTTTATTTGCTTTATATGTTTATATTAAAAATGGATTAGTATATATTTAAATAATAATAATAACCTTTTTATTACTTAATGGTTTATTTGTTAAATTTGAAACAATGTTAAAGACGTATTATTAATTCAAAATTTTAATTTGTATATGCAAATATCATGGAACCAACAAGAATCAGAGAACAAAGTTAAATCTAGGCAGTAAACGAATAAGAAACATTTTATTAAACTTAGTGCAAAACTTAGACCCGGAAGAAGGGGCTGAATGGAGTGCAGAATGCCTATTATTTGCAAAATACTACATTTAATACATAAAAATAACATATTTGTCTTACTTTATATTTACAAGATTTTAATTAATAAAACAGAGTAAAAGGAAACCTTATTGAACATAGATGTATTAAATTACGGTAAATAGGTCAAAAATTAATGTAAATAAAACCATTATAAAAGACAATTTCGAGGCCCAACACCTCCCTATTTATACTAACCACTTGACTGGCATTTTAACCTAACTAGGACAACCTATCAGATTGACAGGGTCGACCTACCTTGGAAAATCAAAATAATATTTATACTAATATTTTCTGGGTACTATTGACCTGACTTACAACAGAGTATTTATCGCATGACTTTTACATGACCTTTTACATTAATGACATCTCCAAAATGAGGAATAATAATAATGTAAAGTAAAAGTAGAATATTCTTCGAATTTACATTACTTCAATAGTATGAGATTGCATGCATGGTTTCCCTTACAATTTTGGGATGATGTTGTAGATATTGTTGTTTACTTAATAAACAGAGTGCCTTCAAGCATTTTGGATGGTGGAATTCCAAAGGAGGCATGGATAGGTAAAAATGTAAACTACTCATTTTTGAAAACTTTTAGTTGTGAAGCATTTGTTCATATTCATAAAGAAAATAGAAGAAAGTTTGAGGCCAAATCCAAGGAATGCACCTTTATTGGATACATGGTTGATGATTGTGGCTATCGCTTATGGGATTATGAAAATCACAAAATCATTAGGAGTAGAGATGTAGTATTCAATGAAAAGGTTATGTCCAAATATCAGTTGTAGGGAAGTAAAGAGGAAAAAGAAAACATGGAGTACATAGTGCTTCATAAATCAAAGAAAATGAAGTTCCAAAGGTACCATAAAATCAAGAACAATAGTAGGTACCTCAAAATACTGCAAGTGTTAGAAGATATACCATGTTAAGTAGTGTTGAGATAATGTAACTTCAAAGAATATTCTACTTGTACTTTATTATTATTCCTCCTTAGGGAAATGTTACTGATGTAAAAGGTCATGTAAAAGTCATGAGGTAAACCCTCCATTGTAAGTCGGGTCAATAGTACCCAGAAAAGAAGAATATAATTATTATTGTGAGATTTCCCAGGTAGGCCATCCCTGTCAGTTAGATAGGTCGGACTAGTTAAGGAAAATGTCAATTGGGAACATTATTATAAATAGGGAGGCACCCTCCCTCATTTATAGACACTAACACACACATGTATTGCGCAAGAGAGAGAAAGAATGAGGGACAGAGAAGGAGGAGGACTAGTGTCTTTGTCGTTTGGCTCTTATTCTTAGGGTTTGGTCTCTCTCTTTATGAGACCTTGTTCATTGGTCATTGCATTTTGGTAATCTATATCGAGGAAATTTTTGTTGGTTTTTCCCCTTTAGGGTTTCCTAGGGTAAATTGTTGTGTACCTTGTGATTGTGTTTCTTTCAGTGATCCTCTTTATGTTGTTATTGTGAAAATGTATTAAATGATTATCAAGTTAGGACTTAAGATATGTCAACATAGAAAACTTAACAAGTAGACCCTCTGAACGATTCTCTCCTTCACTGTATTATTTATTGATGACTGATTTTGGTGAACCGAAATGTCATGAAGAAGTAATGCAGGTGGAAACTAGAAAGAAGTGGGAGCAAGCCATGAATGAGGAGATGGACTCATTGGTAAGAAGTTATACTTTGCATTTGGTTGAGTTTCCTGCATGTAAAAGAGCATTGCAGAATAAATGGGTTTACAAGTTGAAGGAAGAAGAATGAGGAAAGAAGCGGTATAAGGCTAAACTTGTTGTAAAGGGGTTTGTACAAAAGAAAGGTATATATTTTGATGAAATATTTTCTCCTATTGTTAAAATGACTTCAATTATGACTATTTTAAGTCTAGTGGTGGTAGAATATTTGCATCTTGAGAAATTAGGTGTAAAAACAATCTTTCTCCATCAGGATTTGGAGGAAGATATTTATATGCAACAACCACAGGGATATGAGGTCAAAAAGAAGGAGAATTTGGTTTGTAGGTTGGAGAAGAACTTATATGGATTGAAGCAAACTCCAAGATAGTGGTATTTGGAATTTGATAAGTTTATGAAAGAACAAGGTTATAGTATATGCCATTTTTACCATTTTGTTTATTTCAAGAGGCTAGATAATGGAACATATATTATCTTGTTATTGTATGTGGATGACATGCTTATTGCAAGCTCTAACATGTAGGATATAAATGTGCTAAAAAGGAAACTAGCTAAATCATTTGTGATGAAGGATTTGGATCCTACAAAGAAAATCCTTGGTATGAGAATAACAAGAGACATGAAAATTTGCAAATTGACATTGTCTCTAGGTGAGTAAATAGAAAAGGTGTTGGAGAGGAGTAGAATGAAAAATGCAAAACTAGTTAGTACACCTTCTGCAAAACCAGTTAGTACACCTTCTCCCAACCATTTTAAACTAAGTAAGGAGATGTGTCCCAAGACACAGGAGGAGATAGAATACATGTCCAAGGTTCCCTATTGATCAACAGTTGGCAGCTTGATGTATGCCATGGTGTGGAAAATATTAGATATTACACATATAGTATGAGTTGTGAGCAGGTATATGGACAGTCTAGGTAAAGAGAATTGGAGGGAAATGCAGTGGATTCTCATGTTTTTGAGAGGTACCAATTCTCATGCATTATGTTTTGGAGGCTCAGACACTGTTCTACAGGGATATGTTGACGCAGATATGGAAGGTGATAAAGACAATAGGAGAAGCACCACAGGGTATGTTTTACTATAGGTAGAACAACAGTAATTTGGATTTCGAAACTACAAAAGGTTGTTGCACTTTCAACAACGAAAGTAGAGTATGCCATTGCTACAGAGGCTAGTAAGGAGATGATTTGGTTGCAAAGGAATTGGATAAGAAGTAGGAGAATAACAAGTTGTATAGTGACATATAAAGTGCAATTTATCTTGCAAAGAACTCAACCTTCCATTCTAAGACTAAACATATACAACTCAAGTACCATTTCATACGATATATTTTGGAAGATGAATTATTGAAGTTGGAAAATATACATACGAGCTAGAATCCTGTAGACATATTGACAAAGGTAGTAACTAGAGAAAAGCTAAGTTCCTGATCATTTTTTGCTGGCCTTCAAGCATCAAGGTGAAGATGATAAATTTTTCCAATTCCAAGGTTCAGACCATATTTCATCAAGTGCAACAGCAGTGGAGTTGTTGTGACCAGTTTCCAAGTGGGAGATTGTTGGTTGTGGAGCTTGATCTTCATGATTCAAAGATGTTATTATTCAAGTATGTTTGTACCCTAGTTTTATTGTACACTCATCCCGGTAGGGGGGACCTCCCCCACGACTAGGGGTTTGGGGGTGAATCTCCCAAAATAAATTTTTGGGATGTTTGTTGGCCAATAGTTTACGGGCCCATGGTATTGGGTGACCTGTGGTATTTTCCCATGGTAATTCCCCTATAAAAGGAAAACGTTGTAATAAAGATATGTATGGTACTGTAACATTGTAAAAATGATCTCCGTGTTGTGAGAGAGACTATGAGAGAGTGAAGAGGCAGTGCAACGGGGCTGTTGTAGGTTGTCTCCCTTAATTTTGCTAGATGGTGTAATAATAAAAGGACTGGCAATTTCTTGTGGACGTATCCCACCTTAGGTGAACCATGCTATATTGGTGTCTCTTTTGTAATGTGTTAATGTGTTTTATATCTGCACCTTGTTTTATTGTTATTGCTCTGCAATCCTATTTTCTAACAGATCCTGTAACTTTTGAAATGATTATAAATTATGTCAAAGAAATGCTAAACTTGATGGTCATCAAATATACAAAAATGTTACTCTTTAGTGAATCACAAGTATGTATATTACTAAATCTACCATCAATGTTCTCTTGTGCATATTTACATATGATGTGCACAAATATAGTAAACTAGTTAGAATGATAGTATTTCCTTTGTATCTCCCTTTGTGAATTAAATGCATGCACCTATTTCATTAAAATTGGAAAGATTGTGTTACCAGAAAAACCATATAATTGAGTTTTTTTTGTTATTTTGGAATTCTAGATTCACTGTTTAATTCCAAATTTAGTGAAATATGTGTCCATCATTTTTTGTGAAGTCAATGACTGGTAATATTGTGTCATTGCAATATACTTCATGAAAATGCTTTTATTGTAAATCCTACCATGCAACCATATGAAAATGCTTGATGTATTTGTATGGTTGATCTCTAAATTTCTACACAAATTTTGTGATGCCGATCTCTTCTTTAAGTAGATCAATTTATTTTGGTGGTCAGCGTTGAAGAGTATATGTGATTTAAAGAGTGTAACACCCCAGTTTTGACCCCGTTTGCATTAAAAATGTACATAATGTATATATTGTAATTAATCATGGTGAGGGGCTAAAGGAAAAAGGCCCACCATCGATTTAGCGTTTTATGTTTCGGCAATTAAAATCGATGCCGATGGTATTTCATGCTAGCCAGGCATGTTATAATTTTGAACATCATGTAAATATGCAATTTAATTAAAATACCCACAACCTGCTATGCCAATGCAACATTAAAGGGATGGGGACATGATTTCCTAAGGATAAGGTGTCTTGTCCCTTCCCCTCAGCCAAAAGAAGAGGACGCAATTGACAGTAAATAACCCATGAAATCTATCCCCATGAACATCATAATAAAATTCATTGAAATAAACATACTGATAGATGCATAAATATTTAGCATACAGCGGAAGCAGAATCCATTCATTCAACACATTTAAGCATTCAACATGTCCATCATTAATAATTAAGCAACAAATACCATTGCCGATATAAAATAGACAAGAGATACTTATCTTATAAGAAGTCTTTCCCACAACCAGCTACGTCACTGCAACGTTCCACCCAACCATAGGCAAGTGCGCTCATCAATCTCTCAGCAGTATTACCACCCCCGAGTTGGGCATGATTCCCACCGGGAATAAGGGAACACTAGCAGGATCACATGTAACGGGTACACAAAACTCATCCAATACAACATAGTTGGGTTTATCAAGATACACAGGAGCTAGAAAGGCTGACTACTAAGCTAGTGAGCTCAATCCAAGAGCTATGGACACTTGAACCATAACTAGCCTGACTTCTAAGACATCCACACACACCCAACACAAGGAAGCATCCTCTTCTCTGCTATGCAGTCCCTCGGGCCATGCCTTCCCTTCCAGTGCTATTCAGGGGATGCAGAGAAGAAAGTCAACCCTCTAGCTCTGTTTGTGAGGCTCTTACACACTAGATTTATCAAGCAGACTCAAACCCATTTCCACTCGGTTCTGGGAGTGAAGAGGAACACACCACAGAGGCCAAATCGGGTATGGCAACTGGACAACACGGCTCAGGATATGATAGTCGACTTCTAGAGTCATTTATGGCCCTAACGTGGCCAAAACAACTCACAACACCCAAAATTCGTGGAGAAAACAACAATGATTTCCCAACCTACATAGAATGATGAGAACGACCCCAACGTGAAGGAAAATTACACACTAGACCAAATCATGAAGGGAAAAATCAGAACGCGGTTGCCTGAGGCCAAGCTTTCTTCTGCCTGAGGAAGACAAATAGCTACGTGAGAGTGGAATGAGTTTCTCTCTGCCCACGTGAGGAACTGAATGCGATCTGCCTCTCTGGGCATGTGTGTGGTCAAAGGACTGACAGTCCTGCCAATCACTGATGGCTGCCCATGCATATGTCCCTCAAGGCAATAACTGCCCCAACCAATCTCATGGGGAATTAATTCGGTTGGTGAATAAGACAAGGGAATTGGTTGACCACTCTCTTGGGTTCTTTTGCTGACATTTGGCTTTTCTCCATTGGCTCATAGGTTAAACAATCCTTCCCCCCTCCTTATCCTTAGTAAATCATGCCCCTTCTCATTATTGTTGCATTTACATAGTTGTTTGTGGGTATTTAATTAAATTTCATATTTACATGATGATGTAAAAATCATAACGTGCATGGCTAGCACAAAATACCATCGGCACCGATTTAATCGCCGAAACATAAAACAATAATCCATGGTGGGGGATTTTGCCTTTAATCCCCACACCACAATTACATATTCATCATATACATTTTAATGAAAACGAAGTCAAAACCGGGGTGTTACATAAAGGGGAGGGGGGGCGATATTCAAATCTTTGAGCCAATGGGGAAAAGCCAAAGTCAAAGGGAAAACCCATCAAAACTATCAACTACCCATTTCTTGTCTTTTTCCCCAATAATTTATTTCTGCCAGAAGTGGTTGAGTTAGTTATTACATGGGAATGGGAAAGGTATGGAGGTCAATTTCAAATTGGGCATAGCATCCATTTTGGAAAAATGTGTTTTGGCTTAATGGGAAAGTAAGAACCCAAAAATTCATTACTCACCCATTATGCATTCACGTCCTCCATTCCTCACGCAGGGAAAATATTGCAGAGCTCTCTCAATCACATTTTTCGGCAACCTGTGTGTTTTCCCTCACGTTAGTAGTAATTTTATTCATTTTCCCCATGGCTGGGAAGTTCTTTTGGTAATTTTCCGGGGTTGGGATATCTCCTGGACGTTTTGTTGTTGTTTCCTCCTTCACACTGTTGGGGAATTTCATTTTTGGTGTTGCACAGTCAATGGGAGAATAGATCCACGAGTTGGGGGATTGAAGGGGTCGTTTTGCCCCATGTGAAGCCCATATAACGTTTCTGGAAATCGAATTTTTCTCCCAGGGTCATTTTCCCCCATCTGCAAATTCATTTTTGACTCCCAAGTCATTTTTCCTCAAACCCATAACTTTTATTTTGTGTGTGTGTATCCTATGTGTTGGTATGAACCGGTTTGGAGTGGAAGAGGGAAGAATTAGCTTGATAATTCTAGTGTATAAAGGAACCACATAGAGAGATCAAGAGGAGTTAGTTATTCTTTCTTGCACACCTTGAAGAGCACTGAAAGGGAAAGCATGGCCCAAGGGACTGTGTAGTAGAGAAGGGGATGTTTCCTTGTGTTGGGTGTGTAGGTGTTGGGAAAGTCAAGCCAGATATTATGTAGGTGTCCACAGCTCTATGGTTGAGCTCACTAGCTTAGCAATTCAACTTTCCACCTCCCTAGCAGCCTGATAAACCCAACTGTGTTTGGCTTGGCTGAGTTTTGGTGTGTATTTGGCTATGTGTGAGCCTGTTGTAGTTCCTTTATTCCTTGTGGGAATCATGCCCGGCTCAGGGGTGCAGTGCTGCTAAGAGATTGATGAGCACACTATCCTATGGCTGGGTGGAATGTTGCAGCAACATAGCTGGTTGCGGGACAAGTTTCTTCCCAAGATAAGTGTTTCTTATGTTTAATCTCTGCAACTATAATTGTTTAATGAATTATGATGATCATGTTGAATGCTTGAATTAATGTAATTGCTTCCATTGTATATTGCATATGTATATGTTTTTTTTATGTTCAATTCATTTTTTTTACTATGCTTATGTTCATGGGGCTTCGATCCCCACTTAAATGATAACACCAGCGCGTAGTCGCGTCCCTGTCAAAGATGACAGGACGTGACAAAGAGACTTATTCATAAATTTTCCACTTCACCATGCTTTTTGTCAATCCAAGTTTGGAATAACCAGGAATATTTCTATTAAAGAGTGGTATATTGCAACATTCATCAAGTTTTTTCCTCCAACATTTTTTTTTAATAAACATCTCCAATGCTTCAATTGCATAATGTGAGGGAAATAAATTCACAAATAGATAAAGAATGAGGGTCATCTAGAAAATGACTTTTAAAAAGGAGTCTTAAAATGCCTCATAATACAATTGAAATTGTATTTGGTAGCGATAATAACATGCACCATGAAAAGGGTTTGACCTAGTGTACCAAAATTTCAACTTTTCAGATATGAAAATTGCAATTTAAACCGTAGGATTTTTTTTCTTGAAACTTTTGAACAAATTGACTTGAGTGATTTCCAATAGATGTTTTGCATGAAATTCATACATTTCTCAAGATACTCATTGACATACACCATTATTCTTAATTGGTAGAGGATGAGAATTTGATTCCTCAAATGCTATCACCTTCTCTCGAATACCTTCGACAAGTCTATATTGATAGGGCTACTTACAAATAATGACCCAACAAGCAAGTTCATTGTTTTGGTTCAAATGAACTTTAAATGTGTTATACATTTGAATGATTATCATAGAACTCTTTAATCATTTTTGTATGTTTCCTTCACAATCTTACATGAGTGGTAATACTCCCTTGTTCCACCAATTTAAGGCATGACTTACATGTCCTCCCCAGTGCTTTGAGTGCCAAATGTGCATTACTACAATGATGACTTGAATTGATTAGTTAATCTTGGTTAATATCATAAGTATGATTAATTTCATGGGTGTGACCAAAAGTGACCTCATGGGATTCAAAACCTCTTTAGAGGACTCCCACTTTTTACTAAAACTCCTTTATGAAGATAAACAACCTCATTTGCCTTTTGATTTGTTAACAAGTTATTTGATTTCCTTACATGGAAGGCCTTGTACTCAACCGATGAATCAAGATTCACAAAGAGACATTGAAAAGTTCTAGAATGCATAGTTTCTTCTTTAACCTTTTTGAAACTTGTTGTAGAATAAGGAAGGAATCACCTTTGGTCATAACTTTATTGATGTTAATAGATTGAATAAGAATGGAGCCATAAATAAGGGTGTATAGCTTAGCTTGATTATTCATCGCTATGCATAGACTCGAGGAATAGCTTGCTTCCAATATTTCACCAAGGCCATTTTAAACATGATATAAATTTTTGTTGTATCTGGCAAAATCAATGACTGGGTCGGACCTGTACTTTAATGACATAGGATTGATAATAACAGTTACCATTATAAACTCTAAGTATACCTGTACTACTCCATACATGATACATAAAGCTAATCAAAGTTTAAACCAACTATGTCATAAAAAGTACCTTAATAATATACCATATCACCAACTCATCTACACCCCAGGCTTTAAACCTAACATATTAGAATATACCTTTCAAATTAATATTTTCTTTAATCAACCATTTCCATCGATTTAAAAAAAAATATAAAATATAATCCCTAAATTTATCATTTAATTTATAAGTCTACGCCATCATCATTTTTGGAAGGATATTATTAAGCTTTCGCGTAGTAATTTACCATTCTCTTACACATTGTCTTATAATAGCTTTTAGTCTTTTGAATATATACGAGCTTTTGATCCAACAATGACATCACATGAATGTGGAGCGTAGGTGTTGAAGTCACGAGGATGTGGAACATAGCTCTCGAGGTGTTTTATTAATTAATAATAATTCGGTGAGTGGGAGCCAATTATTATTATTTATTGGTTTTTATGTGATTTCTATTCAATGTCTCTTTTTATAATTAATTATTAGGTACATGTAGATAAATGTAATTTTTTATTTCAATAAAATAAAGTTAATTTATTTTATTTTTTGTTTTCAAAATTATAGTATTTTCAAAATTAATGATTTCGATTGTTTTAAAATTTGATAATTAACCATTAAATAAGTACTGGTTTAAAAGTAAATAAATGTCAATTTTTTTATTAATTTATTTTTCTCAATCAAATAAAGTTTAAATTGGATTTATTCTTTTAAATGTCAATTTTTTATTAATTTATTTTTCTCAATCAAATAAAGTTTAAATTGGATTTATTCTTTATTTTCAAAATTTTAATGATTTAGATGGTTTTAAATTTTGATAATAATAATTAAGGAGGGAATAAAAAAATGTAGATAAATGATTTAGATTATTTTAATATTAATTATAATTTTATAGTAAAAATTTAAAATCAAAATTTTCATTAACTGAAATAGAACTATTTTTTTTTTATTTATTAAAAATTCTAAATTTTCATACTAAAATAAACATATTATACTTTGATAAGTAAATATTTTTAGTTAGCCCATTAAGGTTAAAGCATATGTTCAATTTTTTTATAGGTACTTAAAAAAAATTGTTAATTAATTTTTAAAATTAGAAATGTTGATGAATTTCTAGATATGATGTCCTTTCATATCCAATGTTTTTTTTATGTTACTATTTAGTTTAGTTTGACTAATCAAATCTAATAAATAATTATTGAAAATCAGTAGATAAGTTGTACTTAGAAATCCAAAAACTTTTTATATTTTAATTATAGACTAATAATAATATTCATAAACAAAAGTTATTCAGAGATAGTCATTAGTCATTAATTTTTATAAAATATAATATAGATATATGTTGTATTTGATAATCCAAAAAGTATTTATGTTTTGAATTATTAACTTTTATGTATATAAAATTTAATATGTTATACGCGACCATCTAAAAGATTCTTATATCTTATTACTCAATTCCACTCAAATATAATATAGATAATGAACATAAAAATTTTAAAATTATATATAAACTTGTAGACAGTAGCAATGCCAATTTCAATCAAATGTAATTTATATAAATTATGCGAAGATTTTTTTTATTTAAATTTAAAAAATTTAAAAATAATAAAATTTTCTATACAATATAATTTAAATTAATTATATTTTAAAATCCAAAATTGTGTATACCATCATTTAGGTTTTAAAATATCAAATGATACTAATTTTCAAGTTTTGTATTATCATTTAGTGTTAAATGATATCAAATATCATTTAGCTTTAAACGAGCCTAGATCCAAATCCTAGGTTCTATCAAGCGTCCAGATGGATCAAATCTCTGGGGTGCAAACCTCTTCTTAGATATCCATTGATTTGATTCAAACCAAAAGACACATCTTTTTATTTAAGGTCCACATATAATATTTTTATTATTAATATTTAATATTATTTATGGCCAACATATAATATTTTTTATTTTGTTAAGAACGAACATTGCATCATTTCCCTACACATGTTTTTAAAACCATATGCAAGGCCCTCCTACAACCATGGGTTGTTTAGGAGGCCTTGCACATGGTCTTAAAACCATTTGCAAGGCCCTCCTAAACCATGTACAATAAAACCATGGGTTGAATTAAATTTTTACTTTTTTATTGTTTTGTTAGGTAGGAAGATTATAACATCTCCCCATATTAAATTGTTTTATTTTGGCCTATTAGAAAATTTATTTCCCATAATATTCACTATCACTATTATTTTTTGCCGACATGTTATAAATGTTAATAACCTTACATCAGGTTACAAGATCTCCCTAAAACGCCTCTCGACATAATGATACCAAATATCATTTACCCTTTAAAATATAAAGTGATACCAATTTCTCCAAGTTTTATACTATCATTTAGCTTTTAAAATGATACCAATTATCATTTACCCTTTAAAGCGTAAAGTCATACCAATTTCCAAAATTTATGCTATCATTTAGCTTTTAAAATGTGAAACGATAACCATTTCCATGAAATATAATTGAGATATGTTGAGCTTAGAAATTCAAAAGAGTTTAATATTATTATTTTACTTTCAAGTTAGAGATCTTAAATAGAATTGTTAAATTATATTTAAAAATTTATATTTATAGTGATTATTTTCGTTTTAAAGTTTAAATTAAAAGTAATTTTTATTTCATATAATTTATTTAAATTATATTTAATTTTTTTAATTAAAATAATTAGATAAATATTATTTTTTATAATTAATTTAAAGTCACAATTAATATATCTTTTTATTAGTTAAAAGTTAAAATAATATATTAATAATTCAAAATATATTATGTTAAATTAATAATAATATAAAGCTAGAAAAATGTTTAGAAGCAGGTTGTTTTTATGGCACGGGGTCCTTCTCATTTGCCCTTACAGGGTATGGGTGTGATGGTTAACACAAACAAGACAAAAAACATGATTATAAAATCTAAGAAAGAGACCTATGCAAAATTTATTTATGATAATAAAATCTAGTAACACGAACAAGACAAAAAACATGACTATAAAATTTAAGAAAGAGATCTATGCAAAATTTATTTATGATAATAAAATCTAGAGGAAGTGACTTCTTACAAGTATCTCGGAATTGATATTCATCACAAACTCAATTGGAACTATAGCATTGAGAAAATGATTAATGAAGGGTGGAAAGCTTATTTTGGTTTTGAAAATAACTATAAATCAACCAATCTGGTCATGTGGGGTAAAAAGAAGTTGCTATTTGAAACTCTTGTCATCCCTGTTATCTTGTATGGTTGTGAAGTATGGGGGTGCAATATTTCTAGATAATCTTGTAGGAAGATTGAGCAACTCCATAAGCTGTTTATAACTTATAACCTCAAAATTGAAAGCAATACACCTTATCCCATTCTCCTCATAGAAGTGGGTCTTTCCCCTATCGAGAGCATTGCTATGGCTAGGTACTTGATGTACAAGCATAAGATCAATAACATGGGAAACCAGAGACTTCTTAAAATTGCTTTAAACTCATGCCAAAACCAATTATGCCTTAAGCGGTGTTGGTGTAAAGATACCAAGGCTTGGTTAATCCATTGGGGAATTAATGAAAACGTCATTTTGCAGAACATTGACAATTTAAAAAATATTATTACTTCTAAGTTTAAAGAGAAATTCTGGTGTGAGGAAAATTTAGCGATTAAGAGAAAATTAAAATACTGTAAGGAGGTCATTAATCCTAACTTGGAGGATCATAAGTATCTCTCGGTAGTAACTAGCTCACAGAAGAAAATCAATATAGCTAAGATTATAACGAACTCTCATCAACTCCATAGTGAAACAGGGCATTGGTCTATTCCTAAAAGTCCACATGGGAGGAAAGGGTTTGCCATTTGTGTGAGTCCATGAGTTTTGAGGACGAAAATCACTTTCTCTTAGGGTGCCTTGCTTACACCCACATTAGATTTGAGTTTCGTAGTATTTGTCACAATACAAAATTTTATAACCTCCTAATTTGTCAAAACTATAGTGAGCTTGGAAAGCTTCTTGGCAAGCTTTTTGAGCACATGAACAAAATTTTAAGGTAAACCAAGTATTTTCCTTCTTAACGTTCCATAAACCAAAGTTGGTCTTACTGGACGTTAATCATCATCATCATCAATAATAATAATAATAATTTGATTAATAACCATATAATAATAATAATAATTTATTATTAATAATAATTAGATTAATAATCATAAAATAATAAGAAATTTGTCAAAAGTTTTTAAAAAACGTACTTAAATCTCAATTAAAAATAATAAATACATAAATCTTAGTTAAAAATTAATAAGAAGAAGAAGAAGAAGAACATGAACTTTAATTAAAAATAATAAGTATGAATTTCTCGTGGGAATGTTTTCTTAGGATAATTTTACTTTTCCAATTGAATTTATATTTGCAAATATGTACATAAATTTGTATATATAAATAATAAATAATATAATATAAATAATTTATATTTTAAATTTATATACATTGGAAGTTGTTGATGATCTTTTCATGGAAAATTAATATATATAATGATATTATTGCGTTGGATAAATGTTGTATGTTTCTGTTAAATTTCTTCATAACTGTTTTATAATTAATTTCAATAATGGTATGTACAATTAATTTGAATGTTTCATTATGTTATTTTAGAACTATGAAGTAATTGATATATGTGAACTATTGAAATTAATGAATAATTATAATAATTTGATATAATAAATATATCCGCACACAATTGGATATGGCTGTAGGTGTTAAATAACAAGTGTAATGTGGTGTTGATAAGAAAGAAAAAACATGAGCTAAAATGGAAGCCCACTATATTCTAGATCTAGAAGCAACATTGGACGCAAAACTTGGCGCTAAGATGGAAGTCAATTTTGATGCTATTTTGGATGCCAAAGTAGAATCCAAAGTAGAAGCTAAACTAGTGGCCAACAAAGGAGTGAGATTGGATGCTAAATGAGAAGCTAAATTAGGCACTCATGAGGAAGCAAAATAAGAAGAAAGCCAAGGACTTAAATGAGAAGCAAAATGTGGCACTAGTGTGGGAGTAAAAATGGACGATAAATTGGGCTCTAAAGTAGTACCAAAACATGGTGCTAATGTGGGCGTAGATAGAGATGCGAAACTAGGCATTAAAAAGGATGCAACACTTGGCGCTAAAGATGAAGCCAACCATGGTGTTGATATGGTAGCAAAATAAGATGTTACTTTGGATGCAGAACATGGCACTACATAGGAAGAAAAATATGGTGCAACAATAGAAGAAATATTTGGCGTCATTTTGGTAGCAAAACACGATGCAAAAAGGGAAGCAAAAATTGGTGTAAATTTGGAAGCAAAAATTGGTGCAAATTAGGAAGAAAAAATTGGCACATATTTGGAAGTAAAACATGGTGCAAAATGGGATGCTAAAGTGGTAGCATAAATGGATGCAATATGGATGCTAATTTGGATGAAAATATGGTGCTAATGGGGATTTCATTTAGGAAGCTAAAGCAGGCGTTCTATAGGAATTAAAATAGGACATTATTTAGGAAGCAAACCTAGACGTTGTTTAGGAAGTAAAGTTGGACATTATTCTGGAAGAAAAAAAATAGACGTTATTTTGAACGTCATAAAGGATGCTATCTAGGACACAAAAAAGACGTTTTTTGAGATGCTTTAAGTTTTGTCCATGACATGTCCCATTTAACATCTAGTTGGACCACTCAATGTAAAAAAAAATTACACTAAAAAGGGATCTAAATTTGACTCTAATTCCAGGATTTGTTGTAGCGTCGACTGTTGTTTCATGGTTCTCAATATTGAAGTACTCCAATCATACACCGTGGGACTCATGCATTCTACCCCATAGAACATGAGAGGTCATGATACTTAATGTAGTGATGTTGACCCCGCTATTCTATCCAACACTAGAATGATTACCTTGATACTTAGGCTCTAGATGACAATTACCAGGACTTGACTTCCCATATTTTCAATATTTTGAACATAATATACCACGATGTATTCATCTATAGTTAGTCCTCAACCTACTCCATGAGCCCGTAGCTTTACTACCTCGCCTTAGCGAGATAGTCCAGTAATGAAGTAGATATCCTCTACCTTGATTCTCAACGACATCCCATCTAGCATGAATGCCTCCATGTCTGGATCCCAATAGTCCACAAACAACTATTAGAGTCTTTGTTGAGACCTCAAACTCCCAATGTTCCAAAACTTATATAGGCCACACATTTGTAGCATTTGTTGAGTGTTTGCATCACCATGAATTGCTCTATCAACATCCTCATGTTCACGTTCTCTCCATTGTATCACCATCCTACCAAGAAAAACCAAAGATTTGTGAGTTTTTACCATTGAATATGAAATATGCATCCTTATATGCTACTTTTAGTTATGACAGGTGCGTATGTACTCGAGAGGGATTTTCTTTTCCCTATACACTGCCCAATGATCTGTCACTCGCGCGGGACAAGAATCCTATCTTTGGGAGTCCAACGCTTAAAATTTCACTCTTAAAATTGAAAATAAATGCATTTAATGGATATAGAATGGGATTGTGAGTTACCTGGTCCTGACAGCTGTGGATTTCGTGGCCCATAGCTCTCGAAATATTCGTTTGAAGTTTTGGGGTCCAATATGCTCCAAATGCACTATGATGGATAAAAAAACCAAATGGTATGGTAAAAATTTGATTGTTTACTATTACTAAATATTTTTACCCAAATTTCCCATAGTTTGGACTCTTTATTGACTTTTTCCATCTGTTTGGACTAATATGGTTGTGTAGGGTCCCCTTTTGGTGCAATTGTTATAAGACTTGAGATCGTTCATTCCCATGGAATTTATAACACTGAGCTGGCATATAGGATAGGACCACTTTCTGTGTTCATTATGCAATATCCTATGACTATGTCACATTAACCATAGGTACGGACCCACTTCTTAATGTCACAGAACCATCTTACTTCTACTAGACTCTTACATTACGTAAGTGGTAGATCCTTCCTAATCATGGGTGACTTAGTTATATCCCACTTTGTCATTTGGTACCCAAGCTGGCGTCCCCCCTTATATGTAGGAGTCCCTTGTAGTCATGCCATGCCTTTAAACACGAACCTCATATTCTTTCTTAAGTTTATGCTGGTTATATCCTATAGGGACTCCCATTTTCTATCAAGTTGTAATTACATTGCATGCGTCCTCTTTCCGTATTGATCTTTATGCTGGCTCCCTGCTTCAATTTTATAAGCCATATATCTTGAGCTTGTCTCTATTCCAGACAAGCAGAGACTCTCAGTTATCTTTTGAAGCTTGATTATCCCATTCCCAAAGGAAACATCCCCTTGAGTGTCCTTATCCTGCATATGCTTCCGTGCATTGAGCATAGGTATGTTCCACTAATTGGAACCAGTTTTCTTTCCCGTGACATTAGTTTCCTCCTTATTGTACTTTAAGGAATTTTATTCTTTTTCAAGCTTCTTAACATGAGAAAGACAAAAAAATCATAAAACATAAAAATTCGGACGAGAGAATATATTGCTTTCTATTAGTATTTGCCATGTCACCTTCGAACATAGCATAGTCCATGAGTCTATTCATCATTGGTTGGGATTTGAGTGTGGCCTTAAGAGTTGTACTCATTATTTTGAGATTTTTCCATCGACTGGTTATGCTTCAAGACCCTATGGATCCTCTGTTGATGCCTCTTGTGTCATAGAGTTGTCATAGTTTGTATTTTGAGTCTATACTGCCTATGTGTCTCCATCCGCCTTATGCTCTTGTTCGAAGGAATTCTTCAACCCGAGTCGCCCATTCCTTAGTTATTTTGACTATGTATGTCATACTCTTGATACATTGGTTACTGGTTCGTGCACATCTTTTTCATCCGAGTTCTTCCAAATTATCCAGTGTTGTTGTTTACCTCGTGTTGGTTGGTGGGGGATGCCTTAATTCCCTCCTTCCAGTGGATTCCATTCCATTGACTTCAGATCATTTATTTTGGAACAGGGATCTATATTACATTGAGTTCCTTGAGGGTCGCAATTGTAAGTGGTAGGTTCTCTCGCCATCGACATATTTTGGAATACATTAATGCCCCCTGATCGATGGATTTTTTCAAGTGTGTGACCTCAACACATCTATTCACACTTGATTGAATGTACTTTGTACCTTTATTTCCATTATTATTGTCGGTGGGATGCCTCACGTCTGTCAATGACATACATCAATGACTGGAAATTAGACGATGGTCGATCATGTTCGACCCCAACACCTTTAATCATGTGATGAGACATGTACTAGTGGCGGTTTGTGTAGAAGACCTCATAGCTTGGTGGAATTTCATATATGCTTCTTCCTTGATCATGCCAGTATTGATGAGATTTCATCTCTCATGACCAGATTTTAGTGTACCATATTATGTACCAGATGTCTTCATTTAGTATGGAGACCGTACTTCATTGTATATTGTATGTGGCGATGACCACTCATGACATATACCTATTATTCCTATTCATGGCCATTGTATTGATATGTATCTGGCATTTCTATGTATACTTCATATTTGCAGTCATATGTAGATATATATCATTGTATTATACTAACGAGTAGCTGGTTCTTCCACCTGCTTCTTCATTACTCCACTCTTGGCACAATTATAATGTATTTCAGCCATAGTGTACCTCTATGACCTCACATTAGGGGGAATCTATTATAGTGTGATTTTCCATACCTTATACATCATGCTTTGATGGCCTTTCCCTGTACCTATGAAGACTTATTATACCCAATTTGCTCACCATTTCCCTGATGCTGCAGTTGAACCCCTTAAAAACTCTTTTCTGAATATACATGCGGAGCACAAGTCTACAACCCACATATACGCAACTTGCACCACTGTCACCCGCGTACATTAGTTCTTATGTAAAAAAATAAAAAAATATTTGGAGTTTTTCCCATCAACTAATGAATGACTTAATCCTTAGCCTTCTATATGCCAAGAAACGCTCCGATTCAACCCTTCATTTCCTATTGAGGGGCTATATATTGAGACATTTTGAAACATTAAACGAGGAGAATTTTGGAGTATAAAGAGATTATAGAAATTTGTTTCCCCATTCTTGTATGATTGAGTCTGCATGATCCCTTTGTCCTTGATGAATCCATTAGTGCTCTTTCCCAAGCTTTCCTTTTCCTTTTTTATCTTTCCATTGGATAGAGGATTGAAGTGGTGGTGGCCAATGTGGAGGGACTCGGTTTCTCAATTCCAACGAGGTGCCGAAAGAGGTTGTCATTTGTATCTCTGTTTACATTAATAGAAATATCTATTTCTCGTCCAATTGCATATGTAATTATGAATATTTGTATCCATGGATGTAATTACTTTGTATACATGTTTGAATTGAATATGCTAGATTAGACGCTGACACTTTATATATCATGCTTGCATATCTCTTTGTTGTTGAGGATGAAGTGTAGGGACAAGTTTTGATCAAGAGCTCAATGGGGATCTTCTTCAAACGTATGGTTGAAGATGACTCGTATCCCTTAGTGTTTAATTTCATTTATATATATAGCATGCCTGAGAATGGATTGATTTCTGGTGCCATCTATCTGTTGTGGTCCACCCCAAGACATAGAAATTTTTTCTCTGTAACAAATTGGTATTGGAGTTAAATGTCTATTTGGATGGTAAACTCATAGGAAAGAAGGGTTCCTAGTTCGAGTGGGAGAAATGGAAAAAGAAGGAAAGTTTTGGGTTGAAAAAATTAACGACCAAAACAACCAGTTATGGAAGATGCAAATGGAGGACTATCTGTACCAGAAGTGTTTGTTCCTACTATTGGGCAGAAAAACAAAACAACTGGTGACTATGAAGGACAAATAATGGGAGGTTCTTGACATAAAGGCACTGGGAACAATATGGTTGTGCCTGGCTTCATCAGTGGCTTTCAATATTTCAAAAGAAAATACAATGAAGGGTGTGATGAGCACATTGGATAAGCTCTATGAAAAACCGTTGGCTTCCAATAAGGTATTTCTAGTGAAGCGTTTATTTAATATGAAGATGTTAGAAGGTGGATTTGTTGCTGACCATTCAAATGAATTTAATACGGTTACTGATCAGGTGATTTTTGTTCAAGTGAAATTTGAAGATGAGGTTAGGAATCTTCTAATATTGTGCTCATTGCTAGAACGATGGAATGACTTGGTCATGGTTGTAAGTAACTCTGTCTCTAGTTCAAACACTCTTAAATCCGATGATGTTGATGGTGTTATTCTTAGCGAGGAAATGTGAAGAAAAAGCACATATGAGACATCTGGCAATGTTTTGACCATGGAAAGAAGAGGAAGACAAAGGGAGTGAGGAAAGAGCCCGGGCAATCACAACCAGTATAAAAATGGAAAATCCAAGTCTAGAATCTGAAAGATAGAATGTTGGAACTATGGTAAGAGAGGACATCTGAAGAAAGACTTTAGAGCTCCAAAGAAGAAAGGAGACAGGAAGCAAGAGACTAGTTAGGAAGATAATACAGAAGGCGATTTGCTACAAACTGCTTTGATTATTGCATTAGATAATACTAGTGATTACTGGTTATTATTTTGAGGGGCATCATGTCATGATATACCCTCTAGGAAATTCTTTCATGATTATGTTCTAGGTGATTTTGGACATGTTTTATTGGGAGATGATGAACAATGTAAATTTTTTGGAATGGGTAAGTAATAGATTAAGTTAAATAATGGAAATGAATGGCTACTAAAGGATGTAAGGCATATTCCTGCGATGAAAAGAAATCTGATCTCAACGGGGCATTTGGGAGATAACCATTGTTTGTCTATGTTCGGAAAAATGTGGTGGAAGATAACTAAAGGAACACTGATAATAACAAAAGGAGATAGGAAAGGTGTGTTGTATTTATGTCTTCATAATACTATTTATTCTATCTTTGTAGCTTCCACATAAATAGGTGTAGTGCTGTGTCATCATTAGCTTGGCCACGTGAGTGAGAAGGGGATGTAGATGCTCTACTCAAGGAAATTGCTTCCATATCTGAAACATGTAAGTTTGGAATTCTGCGAGAGCTGTGTTTATGGAAAAAAAAGAGAGTCATATTTCTCAGGGTTGGGAAATAGAAGAAGAGTGAAAAGTTAGAGCTTATGCATACAGATGTATGGGGACCGACTCAAGTACAATCTCTTTGTGGCTTTGTTATTATGTTGCTTTTAATGCTGAAGAAACTAGAAAAACTTGGTTTTATTGCATTAGACATAAATTTGATGTGTTTGATACTTTTAAGAAGTGGAAATCCTTGGTTGAGAATGAGATAGGGAAAAGATTAAAGTTTCTCCTATCTGATAATGGAGGTGAATACTAAAACAAATATTTTGATAGTCATTGTTCATATCATGGGATTTGTAGAGAGAATACAGTCCCAGGAACACAACAAGAAAATGGCGTGTCAGAAAGGATGAATATGATGATCATGGAGCATGCAAGGTGTATGAGATTGCATGCATGGTTTCCCTTACAGTTTTAGGATAATGTTGTAGATACAGTTGTTTACTTAATAAATAGAGGGGTTTCAAGCACTTTAGGTGGTGGAATTCCATAGGAGGCATGGACAGGTAGAAAGGTAAACTACTCATTTAGGAGAACTTTTGGTTGTGAAGTATTTGTCCATATTGATAAAGAAAATAGAACAAAGATTGAGGCTAAATCCAAGAAATGCACCTTTATTGGATATGAGGTTGACGATTTTGGTTATCGCTTATGGGGTTATCAAAATCACAAAATCATTAGGAGAAGATATTTAGTATTCAATGAAAAAATTATGTACAAAGATCAGTTGTAGGGAAAGAAAGAGGAAAAATAAAGCATATAGTAGACAGTGTTTGATAAATTCAAAGAAAATGAAGTTCCAAAGGTACCAAAAAATCAAGAATAGTAGTAGATACATCAAACTCCCGAAAGTGTTAGAAGATCTACCAGGGTAAGTAGACCCCTTGAATGATTCTCTTCTTCACTGAATTATTTATTGATGATTGATTTTGGTGTGAACCAAAATGTTATGAATAAGTAATGCAGGTGGAAACTAGAAAGAAGTGGGACCAAGGAACGAGTGAGGAGATGGAATCATTGGTAAGAAATTAGACTTGGGATTTGGTTGAGTTTCCTGCAAGTAAAAGAGCGTTGTAGAATAAATGGGTTTACAAGTTGAAGGAAGAAGAACGAGGAAAGAAGTCGTATAAGGATAGACTTGTTGTAAAGGGGTTTGCACAAAATAAAGGTATAGATTTTGATGAAATATTTTCTCCTGTTGTTAAAATGACTTCAATTAGGACTATTTTAAGTCTAGTGGTGGTATAACTATACAATATGAAGTCGTGATCTTTAGTATAATTGAGACCATAGTATACCGTACCTTTCAGGTACCTCATCACATGCTTTGCAACTACCATGTGAACATGTCTGGGCTCAACCAGATATTGACTCAAGGTGTTCACAAGAAATCATATATATGACCGGGCATTTGTCAGATACATCATTGAACCAATAATATGTCTGTATAGTGTCACATCCACTAACTCTGACGAAGCATAAGAAAACAAATTCAAATTTGTATCCATGGGCATGGTCATGGATTTACATTCCAACATATCAAACCTTTTTAGGATTTCTACCTCATACTTCCCTTGGTTAAGGAAGATTTCTTCTGGGCTTTTCCATACTTCAAGACCTAGAAAATAGTGCATCAATCCAAGGTCTTTCATCTCAAATTTTGTAGCGAGCTTCTTCTTACACTCTGATATTTTATTCTCATTACCTGTCAAGAATAAATCATCCATGTACAATATTAATATGATAGGTTCATCATCCATAACCTTGAGGTAAAGGTTATGATCAACTTTACTTTTGGTAAATCCCAAGCTCGTCGTAAAACTATTGATTCTTCCATACCAAGATCTTGGAGATTACTTCAACCCATATAGATCCTTCTTCAGCTTGTAGACATGTGAATTTTTGTCTTCAACTTCAAAACCTTGTGGTTGTTCTATGTACACCTCTTCTTCAATAATACCATTTAGAAAGGTTGTTTTCACATCCAACTGGTGTAACTTCCATTCCGTCTTGGTTGCAAGTGCCATGATGGTTATAATAGAAGTGTACCATGATACAGGAGAAAACTTATCTTCATAGTCAATTCCTTCTTTTTGAGAGAATCCACGGACCACAAATCTAGCTTTGTATTTCTCAATACTTCCATCGGCTACATGTTTTATCTTGTATATCCATTTGGAAGATACCACACTTATTCCTTCTGGTTTGGGAATTACTTCCCACACATCATTCTTCATTATGGATTGGTAATATTATGTCATGGCTTCTACCCATTCATTCTTTTGAACACATGTTTCAAAACAAGTAGGTTCTTGAGTCTACAAGATTACACATTAAAGCCATATAACTAGAAAATGGATTTGGCTTCTTGCTTTGTCTCGAGGAGCCTTCAGGAGAACCATACCTCTCTACAAATTGAATCATTTCACGAGCCCATACTGCATTTATATTGTGAGATATATTCATGTGGGGAGGTTCTTGGGGATCCAAAATATCATGTTCTTCCATAATCTCATCATTAGGAGAAGGTGCAATTTCTTCCATCGGTTCTATAGCTCTGGGAGCTACAACTTCTTCATGTATTTTTCAAGTTGGCACTTTCTAGATTTCTTGAGAGTTGCATATTCATCAAAGGTTACATCCCTGCTAATTTCAATATGGTGGTAACCTAGTATATAAGTTTTGAAGGCCTTGGAGACGTCACGATATTCAACAAATATTCTTTTCTTTCTGGAAGGATCCAATTTGGTTCTTTTCTCTTTTGGAATATAAACAAACACTAGACAACCAAATATCTTGAGCTGACTTACTTATGGTTTATTTCCTGTGAACATCTCTATGGGGGTTTTGAACCCAAGTGCATTATGGGATATTCTGTTTTGGACATATACTATTGTCCTTGCTGATTTAGACCATAAGTGTATAGGAATATCTTGATTATGGATCATAGTCTTGACTGCTTCCATAATAGTTTGGTTCTTCCTTTCATAAACAACATTATGTTGTGGATTATAGTGAGTGGTAAGTTCCCTCTTAATCCCAACATTTTTGCAAAATTTTCCAAATTCATTTGAAGTATACTCTCCTCCATTATCTGACCTAAGTGTCTTGATCTTTCTTTATGAAATATTTTCTACCAAGGATTTCAATTCCTTGAAATTTCCAAACACTTCATCTTTTGATTTCAGAAAGTAAACCCAAGTCTTACAAGAGTAATCATCAATGAATGCCACATATTATACATACCCACTTAAATATGTTGAGGGAATTGGACCGCATACATCCAAGTGAACAAGTTCCAATATTCCTTTTTTCTTGGTGTCACTTTTCAGGAATGGATTCTTTATGTTCTTTCCTTTTGTACATCCTTTACATCCTTCATGATCATTATCTAGATCAGATAAAATTGTTACTACCTTGCTCACATGTGGTAAGGATTTGTAGTTGATATGAGAAATCCTTCTATTCCATAGTTCACATGGACTTGTAGTATCATGAATTAAGACTACTTTTGAGTGACCTCTCAGTTTATATAGGACACCTTCTTTTGTCCCAATAACAACTGCATATTCTAGATATTTTCCTCTAGTCCAGATAAGTTCTTCACCATTTATAAAATATATTCTTCAATTTATTCCTTTGCTAACTTCCTGGGAGGTCCTTCTTCTTCTTCTTTGGCTAAATGAGCATGATGCATTTTTTTATTCCTCCTCTTATATTCTTCTTTTCTTGTTGGACAATTTCTGGAAATGTGCCCCATCTTATCACAATGGTAACATTAATAAGAGGATAATTCCTTCTGCTTGTAATTTATCTTTTGATTATTTTGAAACTTCTTAGGAATATGAGACTCCTTTTGAGTTTCCTTCATGAAATGAGGTTTTTTCTCTTCTTATTTTTAGCATGAGCAACTAGAGCATGGTCATAATTTATAAATAGTGTTTCTTGGTTTTCTACTCTAGTTTCCTCTTGAACACATTCTTCCCATAGGATTTAAAATTCTAAACCTTCCTTCCTTACACAAATTGTATGTATATATGAGTCCCATGGTTTAGTAAGACCATTGAGAGCGTTCATTACTAATTCATCTTCATTAATATTGTCTTCAATTGCTTCTAGTCATTCTTTGAATTGAGAAACCCTTGTGAAATATTTGTGGATAGATTCACCCTTGCTCATCTTTGTATTTTTGAGTTGGGCTCTCAAGTTCATATTCTGGTTAATGTTTCTTCTTCATACATTCTTGTTAGGGAGTCAAACATATCCTTAGGTATATCCTTGGAGGACACTTTAGGAATCAAGTGATCCTTGATAGAATCTGTTATGATCCTCTTGGATCTAATCATGTCCTTCTTGTACTTTTCCTTTGCTTCATCTACTTTGGGCTCTGACACGAATTCCTTGATAAACTTTACAAGATCATTCTCTTCTAGAATGAGTCCAATTATGTATTTCCAAGAACGGAAGTTTTCTGTGTCTTCCAACTTGTCATCAAGCTTAGTGCTTGGAGGCATCTTGTCCCAGAGAACAAAAACTGAAAAAAAAATGAAATTTCTTTGAAATGAAAACTGAACTTACCGAAAGATTCTCTTGACTAAGGAGAGTATGCTGGTACAGTCATTTTATGAAGAATCCAAACTTTAACCCTTGAAACTAGACTTGCAAAACTATGGAGTGTAGTTTCTAGTTTCAAGTCAAACTAGGGTTTGAATTTTCAGAGGATCTGTCCACTGATAAACTTTGATTTAGGTGCCAAAATATGCACCTAGTAGGGGTGCACTTCCCAATGTCACATGCACTTCAAAATTCATCTTCAGTAGGAAACCCTAATTTTCTTGTCTAGAGAAGGAGAGAGAGATTTACCTAGTGAAAGTTTCTCTTTTTAGTCTAGCTCTGATACCATGTTAAGTTTATATGTTGTTAAAGCTTAATTTCTAACTTCCTGAGCATTTAATACATTTTCACATTAACATCATAAAGAGGATATAGGAAAGAAACACAATCATAAGGTACACGTGAATTTATCCTAGGAAAACCCAAAAGGGAAAAACCCAACAAAACTTGCTCAATATATATTACCAAAGTACAATGCCCAAAGAACAAGGTCTCATAAGAGAGAGAGACCAAATACTAGAATAAGAACCAAAGACACCAAAAACACTTCTCCTCCTCCTTATATATCCTTCCTCTTTCTCTCTCTTGCGTAATACATGAGTGAGTGTGTGTGTACAAATGAGGGAGCATGGCTCCCTATTTGTACTAATCACTTGACTTGCCTTTTAACCTAACTAGGACGACCTATCAAATTGACAGGGCTGACCTACCTACAAAAAATCAAAGTAATATTTATACTAATATGTTTTGGGTACTATTGAACCAACTTATAATGGATGATTTATCTCATGACCTTTTACATTAATGACATCTCCCAAAGGAGGAATAATAATAATGCAAAGTAGAAGTAGAATATTCTTCAAAGTTACATTATTTCAATAGTACGAGATTGCATGCATGGTTTCCCTTACAATTTTGGGCTGATGCTATAGATATTGTTGTTTACTTAATAAACAGAGGGTCTTCAAGCACTTTGGATGGTGGAATTCCAGAGGAGGTATGGATAGGTAAACATGTAAACTACTCATTTCTGACAACTTTTGGTTGTGAAGCATTTGTCCATATTGATAAAGAAAATAGAACAAAGTTTGAGGCTAAATCCAAGGACTACACCTTTATTGGATATGGGGTTGATGATTTTGGTTATCGCTTATGGGATTATGAAAATAACAAAATTATTAGGAGTAGAGATGTAGTATTCAATGAAAAGGTTATGTACAAAGATTAGTTGTAGGGAAATAAAGAGGAAAAAGAAAACACGTAGTACAAAGTGCTTGATAAAATCAAAGAAAATGAAGTTCCAAAGGTACCATAAAATCAAGAACAACAGTAGGTACCTCAAACTCCTGCAAGTATTAGAAGATCTACCAGGTTAAGTAGTGTTGAGATAATGTAACTTGAAAGAATATTCTACTTGTACTTTACATTATTATTATTCCTCCTTCAGGAGATGTAAAAATTTATGTAAAAGTCATGAGGTAAACCCTCCATTGTAAGCCGGGTCAATAGTACCCAAAAACGAAGAATATAATTATTATTGTGAGATTTCCTAGGTAGGTCAGCCCTATTAGTTAGATAGGTTGACCTAGTTAAGGAAAATGTCAGCTGAGAATATTATTATAAATAGGGAGGCACCTTCCCTCATTTACACACACTCACACACCCTTGTATTGCGCAAGAGAGAGAAAAAAGAGGGATAGAGAAGGAGGAGGACTAGTGTCTTTGGTGTTTGGTTCTTATGCTTAGGGTTTGGTCTCTCTCTCTCTCTATGAGACATTTTTATTTGGTCATTGCATTTTGGTAATCTATATTGAGGAGTTTTTTGTTGGGTCTTTCCGTTTAGGGTTTCCCAAGGTAAATTGTTGTGTATCTTGTGACTGTGTTTCTTTCAGTGATCCTATTTATGTTGTTATTGCGAAAATGTATTAAATTATTATCAAGTTAGGACTTAAGCTATGACATCATAGAAAACTTAACAAGTAGACCCCTTGGATGAATCTCTCCTTCATTGTATTATTCATTGATGACTGATTCTGGTGAACTAGAATGTCATGAAGAAGTAATGCAGGTGGAAACTAGAAAGAAGTGGGAGCAAGGCATGAATGAAGAGATGGACTCATTGGTAAGAAACTATACTTAATATTTGGTTGAGTTTCCTGCAGGTAAAATAACACTACAAAATAAATGAGTTTACAAGTTGAAGAAAGAAGAATGAGGAAATAGTCGGTATAAGGCTAGACTTGTTGTAAAGGGGTTTGCACAAATGAAAGCTATAGATTTTGATGAAATATTTTCTCATGTTGTTAAAATGACTTCAATTATGACTATTTTAATTCTAGTGGTGGTAGAAGATTTGCATATTGATCAATTAGATGTAAAACCAACCTTTATCCATGGGGATTTGGAGGAATAGATTTATATGCAACAACCACATGGATATGAGGTCAAAAAGAAGGAGAATTTGGTTTGTAGGTTGAAGAAGAGCTTATATGGCCTGAAGCAAGCTCTAAGACAGTGGTATTTGAAATTTGATAAGTTTATGACAGAACATGGTTGTAGTATATGCCATTTTGACCATTGTGTTTATTTCAAGAGGCTAGATAATGGAAGCTATATTATCTTGTTATTGTATGTGGATGACATGCTTGTTGCAAGGTCTAACATGCATGATATAAATGTGCTCAAAAGGAAACTAGCTAAATCATTTGCGATGAAGGATTTAAGTCCCACGAAGCAAATCCTTGGTATGAGAATAACGAGAGACATGAATAATCACAAATTTACATTGTCTTTAGGTGAGTACATAGAAAAGGTGTTGGAGAGGTTTAGAATGAAAAATGCAAAACTAGTTAGTACACCTCACCCATCCATTTTAAACTAAGTAAGGAGATGTGTCCCAAGACACAGGAGGAGATAGAATACATGTCTAAGGTTCCCTATTCATCAGTAGTTGGTAGCTTGATGTATTCCATGGTGCGGACAAGAACATATATTGCACATGTAGTGGGAGTTGTGAGCATGTATATGGACAATACATGTAAAGAGCATTGGAGGGAAATGCATTGGATTTTGAGGTATTTGAGAGGTAACACTTCTCATGCATTATGTTTTGGAGGTTCATACACTATTCTACAGGGATATGTTGGTGCAAATATGCCAGATGATAAAGACAATAGGAGGAGCACCACACGGTATGTTTTGCTGTAGGTGGAACAGCAGTAATTTGGATTTCAAAACTGCAAAAGGTTGTTGCACTTTCAACAGCGAAAGCAGAGTATGTCACTGCTACAGAGGCTATTAAGGAGATGATTTAGTCATAGAGGTTCATGGAGGAATTGGGTAAGAAGTAGGAGAATAGAAGGTTGTACAATGACATTCAAAGTGCCATTCATCTTGCAAAGATCTCAACCTTCCATTCTAAGACTAAACATATACAACTCAAGTACCATTTCATAGGATTTGTTCTCGAAGATGAATTATTGAAGTTGGAAAAGATACATAATAGCCATAATCCTGCAAACATGTTAACAAAGGTAGTAACCAGAGAGAAACTAAGTTCCTGCTCGGTTTTTGTTGGCCTACAAGAATGAAGGTGAAGATGAGAAATTTTTCCAAGTCCAAGGTTTAGAGCATATTCTAGCAAGTGCAGCAACGATGGAGTTGTTGTGATCAGTGTCCAAGTGGGATATTGTTGGTTGTGGAGTTTGATCTTTTTGATTCATAGATCTAATTATTCAGCCGTGGTTGTACCCTAGTTTTACTATACAATTGTTCCAGTAGGGGGGGACTGCCCCTCGACTAAGGGGTTTGGGGGTGAATCTCTCTAAAGAAATTTTTAAGATGTTTGTTGGACAACAGTTTACGAGACCATGGTATTGGGTGACCCGTGGTATTTTCCCATGGTAATTTCCCTATAAAAGGAGAACATTGCAATACGACTATGTATGGTACTGTAACATTGTAAAAATGATCTTCATGATTGTGAGAGAGACCGTGAGAGAGTGAAGAGGAAGTGCAACGGGGTTGTTTTAGGTTGTCTCCCTTCATTTTGTTGGATGGTATAATAAGAAAAGGTCTGGCAATTTCTTGTGGATGTATCCCATCTTGGGGTGAACCACGTTATATTGTTGTCTCTTTTGTAAAGTGTTAATATGTTTTATATTTGCATCTTGTTTTATTGTTGTTGCTCTGCGATCATGTTTTCTAACGGATCCCACAAATTTTGAAATCATTATAAATTATGTCAAAGCAATGCTAAACTTGATGGTCATCAAATATACAAAAATGTTACTCTTTAGTGAAATCACAAGTATGTATATTACTAAATCTACCATGAATGTTCTTTTGTGCATGTTTATATATGATGTGCACAAATATAGTAAATTGGTTAGAATGATAGTATTTCCTTTGTATATCCCGTTGTGAATTAAATGCACACATTTTGTTAAAATTGGAAAGATTTTATTACAAGTAAAAACATATAATTGAGTTTTTTGGTTATTTTGGAATTCTAAATTCACTGTTTAATTCCAAATTTAGTGAAATACGTGTCCATATTTTTATGTGAAGTAAATGACTAATAATATTGTGTCATTAAGATCTACTTCATGAACATGTTTTTATTGTAAATATTACCATGCAACCATATGAAAATGTTTGATGTATTTGTATGCTTGATCTCTACATTTCTACACAAAATTTGTGTTGCCGATCTCTTCTTCAATTAGATCAATTCATTTTGGTGGTTAGTGTTGAAGAGGATATGTGATTTAAAGACACTTATTCATAAATTTTCCACTTCACCATGTTATTTGTCAATCCAAGTTTGGAATTACTAGGAATATCCCCATTAAAGAGTGATAGATCACAACAATCACAAATTTTTTCCTCCGACATATTTTTTTTCAAAAACATCTCCAATGCTTCAATTGCATAATATGAGGGAAATAAATTCACAAATGGATGAAGAATGAGGGTAATCTAAAAACTAACTTTTAGAAAGGAGTCTTAAAATGCCTCATAATACAATTGAAATTCTATATGGTAACAACAATAACATGCACCTTGAAAAGTGTTTGACCTAATGTACCAAAATTTCAACTTTTCAAATATGATAGTTGCAATTTAAACCCTTTCAAATATGATAATTGCAATTTAAACCCTAGGATTTTTTTTCTTGAAACATTTGAACAATTTGACTTGAGTAATTTCCAATAGATGTTTTGCATAAACTTCATACATTTCTCAAAAGACTCATTAACATACAACATTATTCTTACTTGGTAGAGCATGAAAATTTGATTCCTCAAATACTATGACCTTCAATAATTCTATATTGATATGAATACTTATAAATAATGGCCCAACAAGCAAGTTCATGGTTTTGGTTCAAATGAACTTTAGATGTATTATAGCTTTGAACGATTATCTTGGAACTCTTTTAATATTTTTGTTTGTTTCTTTCACAATCTTACATAAGGGAGTGGTAATGCTCCCTTGTTCCAACGATTTAAGGCATGAGGTTTTGGTTCAAATGAACTTTAGATGTATTATAGCTTTGAAGGATTATCTTGGAACTCTTTTAATATTTTTGTTTGTTTCTTTCACAATCTTACATAAGGGAGTGGTAATGCTCCCTTGTTCCAACGATTTAAGGCATGACTTGAATGTACTCCCATGCACTTTGAGTGCCAAATGTGCCGCTATTGCAATGATGACTTTAATTGATTAGTAAATCTTGGGTAATATCATAAGTATGATTAAGTTCATGGGTGTGACCCAAAGTGACTTCATGGGCTTTAGAACCTCTGTAGAGGACTCCCACTTTTTACCAAAACTCATTTATTAAGATAAACAACCTCATTCACCTTTTGATTAGCTAACAAGTTATTTGATTGCCTTACATGGCCCTGTACTCAACCGAAGAATCAAGATTTACAAAGAGATGTTGAAAAGTTCTAGAATGCATAGTTTCATCTTTAACCAAGTTTTGAAACTTGTTGTAGATTAAGGAAGGAGTCACCTTTGGTCATAACCTTATTGATGATAATAGATTGAAGAATAATGGAGCCATAAAGCCTTTTTGAAACTTGTCGTAGATTAAGGAAGGAGTGACCTTTGGTCATAACCTTATTGATGTTAACAGATTGAAGAAGAATGGAGCCATAAAGAAGGGTGTATAGCTTAGCTTGATTATTCATCGCTATACCTAGACCCGATGAATAGCTTGCTTCCAATATTTCATCAAGACCATTTTAAACATGACATAAATTTTTGTTGTATCTGGCAGAATCAGCGACTAGGTCAGATTAGTAATTGCATGACATAAAGTTGATACTAACCACTACCACTATAAACTCTAAGTATGCGTGTACTACCCCATACTTGATACATAAAAGTAATCAAGGTTTAAACCAACAATATCATAAAGATTATTTAAAAAAGGTACCATATCACCAACTCATCTACAATGGAGGCTTTAAACATAACATATTAGAATATTCGTTTCAAATTAATCTTTTCTTTAAATCAACCATTTCCATACATTTAAAAAAAATAAAAAAATATAATCCCTAAATTTATCATTTAATTTATAAGTCTACGCCATCATCATTTTTGGAAGGATATTGCTAAGCTTTCGCGTAGTAATTTACCATTCTCTTACATATTGTCTTATAATAGCTTTTAGTCTTTTGAATCTATACGAGCTTGTGATCCAACAACGACATCAGCGGAATGTGGAGAGTAGGTTTTGATGTCACGAGGATGTGGAACATAGCTCTCGAGCTGTTTTATATTCAATTTCACTTTTGATAATTGATAATTAGGTGATTGGGAGAAAGTTATTATTTTTTATTGATTTTTATGTGACTTATATTTAATATCGTTTTTTTATAACTAATAATGGGGTAGAGAGTGGGTTAACATGTAGATAAATGTAATTTTTTATTGATTTTAATTTTCAACTATTTTTTTTTGCAAAATTTTAATGATTTCGATTGTTTTAAAATTGGATAATTAACCATTAAATAAGGAGTGGTTTAAAAGTAGATAAAAATGTAATTTTTATTAATATTTTTTTTAATGAAATAAAGTTTAATTTGGATTTATTTCTTATTTTCAAACTTTTAATGATTTAAATGGTTTTAAAATGTGATAATTAATAATTAAGTAAGGAGTGGGTAAAAAAAATGTAGATAGATGTAATTTTTTATTATTATTTTTAATAAAATAAAGTTTAATTTATTTTTTAAAATTTTAATGATTTAGATTATTTTAATTTTATAATCAAAATTCTCATTAATTAAATAAAACTATTTTTTTATTTATGTTTTTCAGTAATTTACTGAAAATTTTAAATTTTCATAATAAAATATAACATATTATACTTTGATAAATAAATATTCTTAGTTAGTTCATGAGGGTTAAAGCAATTGGAAATGAATAATTAAGATGAAAAGTTGTAATGGAAGATCACATGTTCAAATCCTATTTATCTTAACAAAAAAGAAAAGAAAGATTTATAGTTAATTTTTAAAATTAGGAATGGTGATGAATTTCTAGATATGATGTCCTTTCATATTTTTTTTTTTAAATATAGTAGAAAAGTTGTACTTCTAGATCCAAAAGGTTTTTATATTTTAATTATAGATTAATAATAATGTTCATAACCAAAGGTTCTTATATTTCTTTAGACTTAGGGATAGTGGTGAAATTTTGTAAAATATAATATAGATATGTTGTATTTATGTCTATATGCTTTTTTATTTGAGATTTGTGGTGGACTACATCCTATGTTTTTTCAGCTAAGTATGAGGATGAGACAAGTGTACTTTCTAGATTGATTCTATGGCACTAGTTCAAAATTAGAAATAAACAATTACTCCCACAACCACTTTGGCAGGTGAACACCCATAGATCATAAGTTATGTTTGATCCCTATTCAAACTACATAGTTATAGTCGTTGATAATCCAAAAATTATTTATGTTATGAATTATTAATTTTCATGAATATAAAATTTAGATATGTTGTACTTGAACATCCAAAAATATTCTTATATGTTGGTGTTCATTTTCTCTCAAATATAATATAGATAATGAATTTGAAAATTTAAAAATTCTATATTAACTTATAGATAGTGGCAATATCAATATCTCTAGAAATGTAATTTATATAAACTCGGTTGAGAAATTTAACTTTTTAATTATTTATTTATATATGCTATTATTTAAATTTTAAAAATTAAAAAATAATCAAAATTTCTATATAATTTAAATTAATTATATTTTGAAATCCAATTTCTTTTACTATCATTTAGTTTTAAAAATAACAAATATTACGAATTTCCAAGTTTTGTGCAATCATTTAACTTTTAAAATGTCAAATAATACCAATCATCATTTACCCTATAAAGTGTGAAGTGATACCAGTTACCAAATTTTATACAATCATTTAACTTTAAAATGTGAAATGATAACAATTTCCACAAAATGTAATTGAGATAGGTTGTGCTTGAAAATTCAAAAGAGTTTAATATTATTATTAACTTTTAAGTTAAAGATGTTAAATATAATTATTAAATTATACTTAAAAATTTATATTTATAGTGATTATTTAAGTTTTAAAATTAAAATTAAAAATAATTTATATAAATTATACTTATAATTTTTAATTAAAAATAATGAAATAAATATTATTTTTAATAATTAATTTAAAATCATAATTAATATGTCTTTTTATTAGTTAAAAGTTAAAATAATATATTAATAATTCAAAATATATTCTGTTTTATTAATAACAATAACAATAAGAATAAGAATAGAATTAATAACCATATAATAATAATAATAAATTTTTATTATTCATAATTGAATTAATAACCTTACAATAATAATAATAAATTTGTCAAAAAATTTAAAATTTTTTACTTAAATTTTAATTAAAAATAATAAATATGAATTTTCATTTACAAAATATTTACTTTATCATAATTTTACATTTCCAAATAATTAATAATAATAATGATAATAAATTTATCAAAAGTTAAAAAAAATTACATAAATTTTAATTAAAAATAATAAATATGAATTTTTTACTAGAATGTTTTCTTAAAAATAATAAATATGAATTTCTTACGAGAATGTTTTCTTAAAATAATTTTAGTTTCCTAATTGAATTTATCTTTACAAAAATGTTCATAAATTTTACTAAAAATAAATAAATAAATAATAAATTATATATAAATCTCTATACGACATGGAACAGTTGGTAAATAGATGTACATAAATTTTATAAATATTAAAATAAATAAACAAAAAATAAATTATATTTAAATCTCTGTGAAGGCATGGATCAGTTGCTAAATAGATGTTATGTTAAAAGAACTCTTTGGAAAAAAGTTACCAATACGAATCTTAATATTCTTTGAACAAAGTTACCCATTGGAATCTTAATATTCTAAACAGTTTAGATATTATATTTCAAATTGAATTAAAAAAAAAACTCTTCGAAATTCATGATTTGACTGGAATTTTAATCTGTTAGAGTTAGTATGAGGAATTGGTTCATGGGTTGGGTAAGTACAATCTATTTCACCTAACCAAAATTAAAGTAAATTAAGTTATTCATTCTGATTCGAGAGAATGTCTGGTGGATTTTGACGTTAAAATAAGATGTACTTTTCCATTATTCGTTT
>LPNX010102576.1:13430-100388 GCA_001517045.1 Pseudotsuga menziesii | reverse complement strand
TCCAAAGAGCGATCCGACGGCGGACAGTGCGACCGCCGTCGCATTAAATGCTGCATAGCATAAGAAATATTGCTCGCCATTTGTTTGAAGGGTTTGTCAACATTGGGAGCGGAGTGAAAGTGTCTTCACATGATTTAATCCACAGCCATAACTTAAAAGTTAACCGCAAAAATTCCGATTAAAGTTTTAGTACCTCCGAGATTGCGTCACGCTGACGATGGCACCACGTGGTAAGTGCGTTTAATTATAAAAAAGCCGTGATCTAACCTGCAATGCTTTGGGTTGGGTTGGCTTTCATCAGCAGATCGTCATGGTGACATCATCTTGCTAGGCCACTTGGTAACAGGTTATCCGTCAGTCGTCAGTGGGAATGTGGTGAGCAGCTACTCTTCTAGAAAGTGATGCGGGGCCGTTCCACTATTCGATAGCCCGTTGGTCACCAGCTCGGACCTGTTTTTCTGTTCCCATGTCGACTATAAATCAATTTAACAAATCGGGGATTTGCATGGTGGCTGCGTTTCCAAAAATCTCAATTAAGGTATTGGCAATCGCTGTTCAAGGGAAGGGAATCGAACATGAGCGCCTTGGCGATGAACAACGGTGGCGAAATTGGTAGGGATCGATTCTTCGAGAGCGAGGAAGAGGAATTGCAAGGGCAATCAGAGGCTTGGAAGTTCACGTTCGCGTTTGCAGAGTCGTTGGCCGTCAAATGCGTGGTTCTGCTGGGAATCCCCGACATGATCGCCCGCGAAGGTCCCCGCGCCACTCTTTCTCTCAATGAAATCGTAGCCAGGCTGCCCACTGATTCGCCCGACGCCTCCTGCCTCTTCAGAATCATGCGCTTCCTCGTGGCTAAGGGCGTCTTCCGCGCCTCCGTTGTCAAAAAAAGCACGGAGAACGGTGCCTGCGAGACCCGATACGGCCTGACTCCCGCGTCCAAATGGCTCGTGAAAGAGCGGGAGCTTTCCATGGTTCCCATGTTGCTGATGCAGAACGACGAAAGAACCGTGGCTCCGTGGCACCGTTTCAACGAGTGCGTGGCCCACGGGGGCATTGCTTTCGAGAGGGCCAATGGTGCAGAGATCTGGTCTTACGCCTCCGATCATCCCGACTTCAACCATCTGTTCAACGATGCCATGGCCTGCAACGCCAGAATCGTGATGAAGGCTGTTCTGTCCAAGTACCAAGGCTTCAATTCCCTCAATTCCTTGGTGGACGTTGGGGGCGGGACTGGAACCGCGGTGGCGGAAATTGTGAGAGCTTATCCTTTCATCAGAGGCATCAACTACGACCTCCCTCATGTCGTGGCCACTGCTCCGTATCTACCAGGTTATTAAGAATATTTTTGGTATAAAAACATTTTGGTACATTCACGTTTTGCAACTTTGCCAGAGACTGACTGACTGTCTGATTGTCATATAATGTGCTGTGTAAATAGGCGTGGATCACGTGGGAGGAGATATGTTCAAAACTGTGCCCACTGGCGATGCCATATTCATGAAGGTAAGTCGTGACCTTGCCGGGCCCGGTATGTAATTGAATTACAATGACCCCATAGCACAGTCTGACTGTACAATTTGTTTGTGGGATGTTTAATATATCAGTGGATCATGCATGACTGGAGCGATGAGGACTGTATCAATATCCTCAAGAACTGCAGGAAAGCCATCCCAGAGACAGGGAAGGTGATCATAGTAGACGTGGTGCTAGAAGGAGATGACGATAATATTGATAAGAAGAAGAAAAAGAAAGCTCTGGATCCGAATTTAGGCATAGTGTTTGATCTGGTAATGGTGGCGCACAGCTCAGGCGGTAAAGAGAGAACGGAGGAAGAATGGAATAAACTTTTATCGGAAGGAGGGTTTGCTCGTTACAACATAGTTGACATTCCAGCGTTGCAGTCTGTGATCGAAGCCTTCCCTCGTTGAGCATGAGCTCGATTTCTCTGCATATGCATATATTTGTAGAAAAGTTTACGGCTGTCAGTCGTCAACAATATGTATTGTGAATAAAATACTTCTCATGGCTGCTCATAATGGACAAATGATAAATCCAAGGGTATATAAAATACGCGTAGCAAAGATTTGCCCGACATTGAAGATTTGGACCATCACTGTTTTGAATGGCGATGAGCTTTATGCACCTTTGGAAACCTTATTCCGTGTGTGGGACACTAAATTCACACGTTCTTTGTATAAAACATTATAAACATGTAAGGCTTTGAACAGGACTTTGTCGTAATTTTGAACACGATTCAATCATTTCAAGGTTCCTGTTCCTTACGAAACATTGAAATGATAAATATATGCATTGAAGTTCAAAACTCTATATTTCAAGGTTGCATTATCATGTCCATAATTTAAAAAAAAAAAATAGATTATATTTTTTATTGTCCTGCAAAAGAGATTACACAGATTATCTTATGTTGAGCTTTCTCAACAAAGCGAAAAAGGTTCTAAGAGTTTGACTAAGCGTTCCCTTCTAATAGTGGGAAACAGGCTCAGAGATGAGGAAAACACAGAAATTCTGCTTCTGAAAGAGATGAGGTTAACTTATTAATGTTTTTATTGCAAAAAGCAACAAAAGAATTGATAACAAAGAAAATAGCTGAAACTAGCCTATATCAATGTTCGTCTCTGTGCTGGAGGGGGCATACTCAGTGCTCTTGGACAGCTTGATTCTTAGGTGCTTGGCAATTTGCTATAGGTGAACTATGATCTAGTCAAGCTCATCAATTCTCCATGCTCAATTAGCGAATTTCCCACAAGGTACTTGTGATGCCACACAAATTCCAGCGTCTTCAAGTGCCAAGAGACCCTTCCCAAAAGACATCATGCGAGCCAGATCGTCCGATCGGTGTAAATGGTCGGGTAAAAAGTTTACTCCAGGTTTAAATCCCCAAGAGCAAACCAAAACACCTTGAAGGCAAAGTCTTCCCTTAGAGAGCATACTAAAAACCCATACCCACAAAGAGAAGAACCCTTAACTGGCAAGCCGGGATGGGTACGGAGATTATAGGCTGCGTGGTCATTCTACCACCTTGCAAAATGAGGAGCCAACTCCTCATCACACCATCGTATGCAAGGGATGACTAGAATTTTTATTTTTTACCAATAAAATTTATTTCAATGAACAACTTTATCATGTGAACATGTAACTTCCAAAAAAAAATAACACATCTTAACTATTAAACTTAATCAAATACTTAATAATTAAGATTTTAAACATAATCCTTTTGCTTCCCACCATGTACTTTTCTTTTTTCTTTTCCACGATATGGATATACGTAAAGAGAGTCTTCGCTTTTATAGCACTGTGAGATGCGATCGGTGATGATACATACGAAATTTTGCTTTTTAAGCTTGTAAATGTGTTAGGCTTTTTTTTAATGCATGTTTTGTTATTTTAATATTCTAAATTGGTTTCCATTAAGATAATGACAATCTATCAAGTCATATGGTAAATAAGACCATATATTTATATAAAAATTATTAAAAAAGGTTTTAAATATTTTCTATATATTATAAATAAATTTTTAATAATAATAAATTCAAAATATTAAAACCAATCCACCATTAACTTTAAAATAATACCATTTCATTTTCACTATACTCTGATAATAAAACCAATTAGAACAAACATTGTCCTTAAAGTAAAGATACTTAAATTCAATTATTTCTACTCCTTGAAGTGATGTTATTTAAAGTAAAACCAATTAACTATATACTAAAATATAATAATGCTCAAAACAATTAAGTATCACTTTATTTTAGATTTTATATAAGATCAAAAATGTTTTTAAACTTCACTTTAATTATAAGTGTACATGTTTTTAAACTTCACTTTAATTATAAGTGTGTAAGAAGAAGGCTATATGATTTATGATGTTTAAATGGAAAGATTGAATTTGGTTATAGTTTTTTAATTTGTAATTTGTAATTTTTTAAATTATTATTTTTAATGTAAAATTATATTTAGCATTTTAAATAAGATATGTTTAAAAATTAAATGATTTGAATTATAAGATTTTTTTTGTTTTGTTTTTGATATTTTTTATTTTGTAAAATCTAAATTTAAATGTGTTTTTAATCACAATTTTGATGGTAGAAATGGATTCAGTACATTGAGAAACTCTTAGGCACTCAAAATTCAAGAACTTAGAGTTGTAACGTGGATTTTGAAAATTTCCAACTAGATTTTTTCAAAATCATCAAATTTTTTAAACTACACCCACTAAATATCTTATAATATAAATAATTGATATATATACAATTTAAAATATTTTTCTTGTCATATTTCTAACCTAGTATATTAAGGCTTCAAAGCTCTTGTTTTAGTTAATACTACCATATGTAATTTCTATGTCATGTGACTCCTATGGCTATGTGACCATGAGACCCAATAAATAGTATGTTTTGATACCTACCATTGATAAATAGTCTCTCATTGCATAAATGTGATATTTTCCCACTAAACTTTGGGAAGCCCATAATAAGATGTTAAGTGTATGGATTTGGAAGAAGGTGATGACATTTCATTGTTTGGTGCTATAGACCAGCATCCTATTAGACTAGGTAATTCTTAGATGGGCCCATACATCTTGCATATATTACATGTTGAGGTATTTGTGGATTATAAACATTGGACAATGAAGAAATTGTGAGGCACAATGTAAAGAACTACTAGTAACGAGCAATCAGTAATAGTCAGTGGCATCTGCAAATGCAATTTTCTCTTCGCTGCCTTCGTACCTCTATGATATATGTAAATAGTTTAGGCCTAATGTAATACCTCCAATTTTGACTTGGAATATATTAAATCAAAACCTTGTAAATGATGTAAATATGCTAGTATGGATTCCTGGTGCGGAGCTCAACGCCAAGGATCGACTAGTGAATAGCTAGGCATGTATAATGTAAATATTTCTATATGGACCATGTGGTTTGCTTGTCATGCTAACTCAAATGCTATGTAAATATAATGTTGGGAAAAAAGAATAAAATGGTCCAAGATGGTTGTGTAAAGAGAACTAAAGGGGATATGATTCCACTAGAAGAAAATATTAAAGGGTTCCTATGAGAGATTAACTCCTCTATTGCCAAGTGTCAACCTTAGAAATCATCCATTTGCTAACATGTGCCTTAAGTGAGCCAATTAATCCATTTTTATTGTTAAACCCAATCATTGAATGCATGGGTGAGGTTGGCGGAGGAATTCTTCTCATGTAGCTATGGAAGCATGGGATAAATATAATTCTATCATTTTTGTAAGAGTCCTCTCTTTTAGGGTCATAGGTTATTTCAGTTATCTTTTCCCCTTCCTCTAATCTTATTTGATGTCTATCATCCATTTTTCACAAGCATATTTTTATAGTCAATTATACACTATAGATAATATTCTTTATTGTTGTTCATTCCATTGCCATCACTAGTACCAGAATCTGCAATAACTAGAAATTCAAATTTGTGAAGGAAAGTTGTAGATTTGAGAGAAATGGCTATAGATGCGCATAGAGGTTGGGAAAGGTAGGAACATTTACCCATTGAGTTTTGATATGCCCAAATGCTTCAAAATCCATAAATTAATGTTACAGGAGGTTTTCCAACAACATACATAAGGTTGGACTCTTTCTGTACACACTTACATAAGCAAATGTAAGGCTTGAATTTCTTGAGGGAACTATAGAGCAGTGAAAGGAAATGCCTTTCTGGTCTTGTGTGAGGAAATAGAAACGAGTGTCATGGCTGGGATCACTATAAGGAAAATGCCCTTTAATAGAGCTTATAATAGATGGTCCTATAAAAAGAGCCCAAACATTTGTTTATAATGGAGGTCACTAGTAGAGGCGAGTGGGTGGAGGTTTTAGCGAATGTTTTTTATAGGTGTATTTATACTACAATAATGGATCAGTGCATATCAACACCAAATGCACTGGTGATGACAATAAATCATTTAGCACCGCGACTAAATACACCTTCTAACAAAAAATAAATTAAATTTTACAACCGATGCGTTTATATTACAAAGGTGCACCAAGGTACCATGAACTTGAAAGCACTGAATTAGGGTAAATGGATAGTGGAAAACACCGGTGTGATATGTCTAACCTACTACACTAGGTTAGTAAAGACAACACTACACTACATTAGGTTTAAAACTTTCCAAATTAAAAAAAAAAACACGACTTCAATTTGTTTAAATTTTTGTTTGTATTGTGTTTTATATAACCAATCAAACCGATGTGTTATGGAATGGGCACATTGCAATAGAGTTAAAACAATGAAAATTAAAGAAACAAAACTACATTATTTATGGTACGTTTGGTATTATCAATAGCCACTGTGTGTCATGAAATTTGGCGCACCAAATTAGGATTAAAATTTTCAATTTAAAAAAAATGATTATTTTTTATTTCAAATTTCTATAGGTAGTGTGTTTGGTATTATGAATTGCACTGGTGGGTGATTTAGTAAGATGCATTGCATTAGGGTTTAAAAGAAAACGCGGCTATATTTTTTATATGAAAATTATATTAACGATGCTCTTATATAATAAATGACAATGATGTATCTTCTTGTCAGGAACATCGGTACATGGCTTAATAAAAAAAATTACCGCACTGAAAAAAAAAAGTCATTTTTACCATTCTACAATGCTTATGAGCCCCATAGAACCGGTGTTGTACATCACATACTTAAAATACATGAAATACATGCTCCACGTGGTGGCATTGCTTGCTCCCATTAGTTGCTGATTAGAGTTTTCATTTTTCCAAAAGGTGGAAAAAATTTCAAATTTTACATATATCGCCATGATGCCTCCTCGACGTGTAAATGACTAGGTAAAACGATTTTTACTTCACTACTTAATTTTTTAGAGGATTAAATTTGAGAATTCATCTTTATTTTGATCAAATTTCAAAAATTCTACGCGATGCATTTGAGTCGTTTGACTCGCATAGCAAGACGGTGCACCCTATAAATTTAGAGGGTTCACTTTTATCAGTGCATTCCCTAAATAGGCACACCACAAATACGATGCACTATAATTTTCAGCGTACCGATTAACACAAATTTAAAAAACACCAGGAATATAATCATGGTGTGTCATATACATATATCCACACCACATTATGGTGCATTGATGTGTTCAAAAGATATTGCCACCCCCAACATGTATCCTAAATAGGAAATGGATAAAAAGTATTTAGGAGTTATTTAGCATCTCTAATCACATAATTAGTCAAACATTTATTTTCATCGAAAATATTTTCTAGTTGCACAACTAATGTAACGCACCCTCACACTACACAACTACACCGATATACTATATGTAGCTAAGTCTGCCTCGTAGCCCTATCGTGAATATGTGTCTAAGATTTAATACAATCCTCATGCATTATCCAAACCCATAAAAAAAATTCAAACAAATAATCAACTAAGAGAACATCATTTTTCTCCAATAGCGGAAGCTTGATTATAAAAAAGTTAATTTACCACAACCAAATATTAAACAACTTTAAACTTCAAATAATAGGCCCAACCAACCAACTAAAGGATTAAAACAGATTCCGGGTGGGTTAAAACCCAACTTCCTGAATCCAACAACGTGACTTTGACTTAAACAAAGTGATCACGACCTTTCCTACTTCCAAATTTAAGAGTTGAAAGTCGACGTTCCCATAAACATAATAACACTTCCAACCCCGACTTCTGATTTTCGATGTCAGTACATCAGAATTTGGGAGTCAACAACACCATACCAACTTCACAACTAACTCCTTTGACTTCTGATTTTCGACATCATCGCGTCAACGATCGAAATTCGACATGGTCAAGGAGACTTAACACAAACACACCCCTAACTTGTCAATTCCAATGTAGGCACAATCTGTAGTTGGAGGTCAACACGGTCAAGGGGACTTAATACAAAAACACCTCTAAATTTCCAATCCCAATGTCGGTAGTTGGAAGTCTTCTTAGTTAGCATTCAACAAAGAAACATATTAAGTAACTGAGAAGATAACTTAGTCGATTTTCTGGAAATTGACTAAGGCATAAAAGCAATGTATTTCCTATTGTATTCATACTCTGAAATCATAACCAAAGACAAGTATCAATATTTCCAGTTGACACCAAAACAAAGAATTAAAGGCATTTAAATCATAAGTCATAAAGGAAATTTATCTAAGGAAATAAGGCCCCAAGTTGGAAACTGCCCCTTTTGAGGATTCCAACAACTCTTGTCATTAACAAACTTCCTAAGTCACTTATCAATTAAAATCAAAGACTTATAAAGGACTATCCCTCTTGATTGGAACATTTATATGGATTTCTTCCTTGATATTTAACTCATATTTTAATCCTTCAAGCCATTCACCGAGATTCCATTCCATCAAGAACCAAAATCAACAACACGTGACTGTAAATAATCTCATACTGAAAACTAAATCACACAAATTATTCAACCATAGGATGACTAAGGGTTAATCCTTTATACACGAGTGCCAAACATGATAATATTCAAGCCTACAACCTGCTAGCAATCCTTCATAACCATACAAATGGAATTTTATAAACAAGAATACAACACAAACCTTGGAACTCATTAGATTATCTTCCAATACCCATTTCGGGAAAAAATCCAAGCTATTAAAGTTATCATCCATTTACAGGATTCATAGACTAATTAAGAATGAATTCCCTTAATCCATGGTACTAAAGCTGAAGGAAATTGCATGCAAACATTAGTATAACACATTTCATCCCTAACCTTACAGGATTGTAGATATTCAAACATTGGAAATAGATTCACTTAGTTACTTTGTTATACATAAATAATTTAGTGTGTATGGACTCTATTGGTTATCCAATATCCATAAAATCATGATTTATTCATACATCAAACACATTAATGAACGCCTTAACCTATGAAACCTATTGGCACAACAACCAATTCCATCTGGGGTACAATGTAGCTCCATTTATATGCATTCACAACTTGCAAATTAAACAAGAATTACAAAAATTCACATACAATTGTTTGATCATTCATTTAACATTCACTTAACCATGAATATCATTCATTCAACACATTACACATTGAGCATAAATGATTGTGTTAATCCATATTAATTCATCATTAGGTTCATTTACTTATCTGTTTACAATGGCTGTCAACTAGCTTTGTGGCCGCCACACTCCACCCAACTGTAGGTCTCTGCTTGACCTATATTACTTTAGCTCTTAGAGACCACCCCTGAGATGGAATTCATGCATTCACCATAGGTTCTCACCAGTGTTAGGTTTCTCTTAGGATTTCCTCACTTTGCAAACATGATTCTCAGGTTTTCACCAAATCCATTCCAACTGTGCAATCCTTTCCCTTGGCTTCATTCTAACTAGCACCACAGTGATAACCATCACTCCAACTGTGCTTAGAAATATATCAAGAAAATTTCTCACACCTTTTCCATTTCATTGGTGCAACCAAAGGAAAAACTATGGGAAAAATATATCAAACAAAATGTTAACAACCAGGCTTGGGATTACATGTTTTCACAACCAACCTAACTTCCAAACTCTATGGACAAATTGGACACACTACAACAAAAACTAGATTTAGCGTCGAATTTAGCGCTATATTGTAGTGTAATTTTTTCCCAATTGTGGTGAACAATCCGATGCTAAACCTGGCGCTATTGTACATTTTCGTAAAACGCCGTCTATTGCATCTTTTTTCCGTCCTTTTTAACATCCATTTTTGCGTCCATTTTTGTGCCCAATTTTTTGCATCTAATGTTACGCCTTTATTTGTGCCCATTTTTTCAACTTCTATTGCATCTTTTTTTACGTCCTTTGTTACATCCTTGTTTGCACCCAGTTTCATGCTCATTTTTGCATCCAATGTTACGTCTTATTTTTCTCCTAGTATTTCATCAAGTCTTGCACCCAATTTTGCACCATGTTTTAAATAAAATTATGTGTCCAATTCTGCATCTAGGTTTGCATCCAATTTTAGGCCCAATATTGCATCTAGTTTTGCATCCAAATTTACTTGTAATGTTGCATCCCCATTTGCATCTAATTTTGTATCTTGTTTTACGTATTTTTTTGTATCCATGTTTGTGCCAAATGTTTCATCTCGTTTTATGCCATATTTTGCATCTAGGTTTGCACCTAGTGTTGCATCCCTGTTGATGTCTTTTTTTGCATCTATGTTTGAGCCCAATTTTGCACCCAGTGTTGCGCCTAGTGTTGTGCCTAGTTTTGTGCCCATGTTTGTATCTAATATTGCATTTAGTTGTGTGTCCAATGTTGCATCCCATCTTGCATTCAATATTACGTCTAGTTTTACATCCAATGTTTTGTCCCGTCTTGCATCTAAAATTGTGTCTCATTTTAAGTTTTTGTTTGCGCCAAATGTTGCTTCCAGTTTTGCACTTGGTGTTACGCCTAGTTTTATGTCCATCGATACACCATATTTTGTGCTCAATTTAATGTCCAATTTTACGTCTAGTTAGGAATCCACTTTTTCATCTATTGTTGTGTCTAGTTTTGGACCTATTATTACATCTAGTTTTGAGTCATTAATTGTGTCTAGTGTTGAGTCTCTTTTTGCATCCAATTTTGCGTTAAGGTGTGACATCCATTTTTGTGTCCACATTTGCGTCTGACATAAGGTCAGATTTTGCATCCACTTTTGTGTTTGGTGTGACGTCCACTTTTACATCATGTTTTGCATTTAGTATTGCGTCTAATATTGCATCCATCTTACACTACTACATTTTTTACCTTTAGAAATACATTGCAATATCATTAGGGCATGGAGGAATCGAACCACCAATCTCCTGCTTGTAAAGCATGTGCTCTTCCATTGAGCTAGCACCTTTTAAGAATCAGGAAGAAGAGCAATATTAACACATAGATTTCATCATTTGTAATTCTAATAAAAGACAATAAGATCCAAAGAAAAACATGCTTACAATCCAATTTATTTTTCCAAACACACTAATAAGCAAAAAAATCTACCGTGTTCAGGCAACAAAATATCCTAAACAATTATGCAATCTATTAAAGTGGACCGCAAAAGGGTCTTAGAGAACAACATAATGTATCGATGCATACCTAATAACCTAAACTTGATATGGACAAAGAATAAGGGATGTGTTTAAGAAATAGTTGTAGCATCCAATTGAGGATGTGTGTGTTGCTACATAAATGTTGTTATTCATTGATGGTGTGATTTTGTTCAGCAGGGATGTTAAGAGAAGAACTCATGAATGGTTACTAAAATAATACACCTACTATGTGCATCATACATGATATAATGAATATTTTAACAATGAACACCAACAAAGACAATTTATATTAGAAAAAAAGTTATTAGCCAAGGGCACATGCTATTTTGCACATGTGACTACAGTATGATATGCAAGTACATGAAGGTATTTGTGTGCATAAATAGAGATATATTCATACACATTCAAATATATATCCATATTCCATGAAAGAAAAATAATAGAACAAAGCATATAGAAGAATTAAAGATAAGTGTAATATTAATGGGATAAGCTATTCAATGTCAGTGACCATGATATATCAGCTATATTTCAAGTTGGTGAAAAGGAAATTTAAACAACCACATTGTTCCCATAAAAAGCCAACTATTCACAAAAATAAAAATAGCCATTCACTTCAAACCTTCAAACTTGTACATTTAAAGTTTGACTAAGAATGTAAAGTGTCATTGACCTCGATTTCCTTTCTCGAATTTGATTTTTTTAGCTTGTTCACTTTTTATGCCCAATATTGAATAAAAATAAAAAAAACACAATTGCATAATCCAATTGGGATTATGTATTTTGGTACAACTGTCTTATGAGAAGTTACAATAGGGAAAGGCCACAGGAAATTCTTGTATAGCCCCTGTTTCCTGCCTAGAAATATTTTGGAAATCACAACAGGTATGAAACACCCATGAAATGTTTGCAGGGAATTCCTATTTCTGGAAACATTTCCATGAGATTTCTGAGACACTTCCTATCTAAAAGACCATAAATGGCATGTTTCCATTGTTCCAAAGGAGAAAAGCTTAAAGGCTCTCAAAGGGAGTGAAATCCAGGACTGTCTTGTTTGTGCATAAAAAGGCCCTAAATAAGAAACAAACCCAAAAAATCTAAAATTTTGAACTGAAAGCACAAAACGTTTTAGAGTTTGAATTATTTTTTATATTAATTATTTTTTAAATGATTTGAATATGCCATTTTCACACTTCTTGAACATTTTGAAAAGTGTCATTTCCATATCAAAACTGTTTCGTAGTTTCAGGTGACTTGGAGTTGGCATTAGGTCCTAGGGTGAGAGGCACCTTATTCTGTTTTAAGTATATCCTCGTTTGGATGCTACCCATGGCCACCCATCCCCACACATTATCTCTATATGACATGCCAATGTTAAATAGTTACCATAACAAAATAGTCCATTTATTGTGGATGAGTAGGTTACCCAAATTATAATGTATAAGTAGATGGGTAGATGGTCATTATACATACACACATACATATATAAATGAATACATGAATAAATCCACAACAAAACTGCTACCATAGTTAATTACCAAATCTTTCAAAATTTTGAGCTTGAGCTCATCAGAAGTGATCAGATGATACAGATTTACTTACATCAATTTCACTTGACACTTTAGAGTTTTATCACTAAAAATTGATACATAAAAATCCATTTTTTTAGAATTACTTTTATCAAAACCATGCTTCTTGAATGGTGTACCTATTGACTTTCCAAAGCTTTCATCCTAAGTAACATACGTTTCACAAAATAATTTCCGCTCATAAAAAGGTGTGCTTAAGCTCACTACAAGTGATCAACTCTAGATGATACTGCCAAACTTGAGTCTTGGTTTTTTCTATAATATTACAATCAGTACAATTTGATACAAAGAAAAAGTTACAAAATCATGTTTCTAGAATTAGTTTTATTAAAACTATGCCTCTCACATGGTAACATTAATGGATTTTCACTTTCCACTCTTGAAATAGCATCATCTTGAGTTCACAACTGATCTATTTTATATGATAAAAATCGATTTTACCACCACGTTCATTTCAATTAGACTTAGTATTTTACTCTTCATTGATCGCAGTTTGATACAAGAACAATTCATGTTTTTATAATTACTTTCAGTGATAACATGTCTTTCAGAACAAATCATGTTACTAGTATTACTTTTAGTAATGTCACGTCTTCCGCATGTATGCCTATTGACTTTCTACTTTCCAAAGTTTTTGACACATGAAAAAAACTATGAGCTAAAACAAGCTAAAACAACACCCACCTCCAGATCTTGAGCAACTTCTGATGCCAAAGCAACAGTTGTTGCAGCCAAACCTATTAAACCACGCTAGAAAAGCCAAACTCGCAATTAGATTAATGTTTAGAAGGACATTTCTATATTTTAATATTATAGAACAAACAACATTGCCCACTAGGAAATTTTATTTTTCAAAAGATGCAGGCCTTCACTACAGCAAACATTATTCTGCCACAATCTCAAAACCAAAATTTGCACCCCTTGCAAATTTATTACTAGAAAGAATTTTGCTTTGACCTTTTTCCATGTTCAAATGTGTGTCAATAGAAATGCAAAACATTAGTAAGAAACCAATATCGACTTGTTATAAGATTTAGATGGATATTCAAGGTAATGACAGCTCTGTATCACATACTTTTTGATGGTTTGCTTGAGGGGAGGAAGCAAATTCATGAGTCAGCACATTGATTATTGTCGATATCTTTTCATGGTCACCAATAGCAGTCAATGTTCTGACAACCCCTTCGAGCTATACCACAAGAGAACAACTAATCAAATAAATATTTAATCTGATTCAACATATTTAATCTAATCCATATCCCATGATTATTATGATATTTAAGAAAAACTGTTTCAAAAATATTTCTATTTTATAAATAAAACATGACAGATAGGAGTAATTCTAAAAAGCAAGAAACTGTGATAAAAGAACTGTGTGAGTTCTTTAACTCAAGCTATAGATTTTAACAAGCATGCATAATTAAATCTAAGACAACATTTCTAAAATAGTATTGGAGCATCTCCCTATCATAGCAACACGCCTCCCCATTCCAGGGTACACATGACGGGTGTGGGAAGGGACCCACAACTAAACTTGAGAGTGCCCTCAAAACAATCTGAAATTATGATTTGAACAGTCTAATCCCATGCCTAATAAATTCTTAATTGAAGGACTGATCTGCATCCTCGATGCCCAACAATCTGATTGAATTAAGCAATTTCCATGCCATGCGATCTATTAAATGAATATGTCAAGAAGTTATCCTAATAATCTGACCTACGTATTTCATGCCAACTAGTTGATATAGAATTTCATTCTATATAATTTATGTCATGTAGCTGTACAAAGGTTTGATTTGTTCTTTCTATTGCTTTCCAAAATGTTATAGAGATCCAAATTGTGCATCTAGTGCCAAAATATAGAATGTAAGCCTTCTAATGTTCCTCAAATTTATACCCCCCACAGCTATGTACCCTTCATATAAATTGCAAAGTAATTTTGTCCAATGGTATTAAGTTTAGTTTTATAGATCATATCGCATGCTTTATGTTTTATGTTTTTTATATTATACACAAATTTTATTTCTGATTTGTAGAAGTTTTACGTTTTTGCAATATATATTTTATGCATATGTATGTGCACACCTCCCTCACACCCCAATGTCCTTCAAAAGCCAGATGATATAAAAGCAACAATGAGTATGGCATTGGCATCAATGATGTTACAGAACTATTGCATTGCACAAAATCAGACAAGCAAGGATAAGTTATTTAAGCCTTGTCCAATGGCTCGCTCCTTGTGTTTTTTATTTTGTAACAGGTATCTATTTATGCAGTTAATCCAATCGACTTTATTTTCTAGGAAATGAATATACACAATTTTTCAATGCAAGTCCTGTAAGATTTCCTTCTTGTCCACTTTGAAAGTAAACGTCACAAAATTGAAGCACATAATCCATCATCCAATTGAGTGGTTTTAACATCGTATAATACTACTAACATTTTCTGAATGTTGAAATGGATGTTTAGACTCTACCCACAAAGATTAACCAAAAAGCTAAAGAGATCCACTACAAAATACCAGCAAACAATTATAGAGCACCTGAGAGATTCAAGATGCTAACAGATTAACCTAGTAGCTTCCACCCCAGAGCCCTAAGTTTTTACTTCATGGTCGTTAACTATGGTGACATGTAGGTTCAAACTGAGAGATAAAGCTAGATCTCTTTATGTTATCAACAACTTTGTAACAACAGAACAACCTAAAAATTATAGACCACATAACCTTATAACCAATAGATGCCTTTCGTTTGGACTGGTGTTTTTCCAATCTTAGGGGGGGTGTCCCTGAAAGGTGCATGCTAAAATCAAGACTTTTTTACTAAAATCATATAGTTGGATTCATTATATTCAAATACAAGAAAACTTGTTGCGGATCCAATCCTTCTAATTTTCATCATTAGTAGTTAATATCCCTAGAACAACACTGTCCTTAACCATGGTCTTACTTTTTGAGGCACGGACTATGTCTTTCAGTCAATGTTCCTTGATGATCGTTGTATTTATCTCTAAATGGCAGAGTATGGAACTCTATTCATTGGTTGAGGTTTTCTTGGAGATATGTCTTTAGTATTTGGAAGTCATAAAACATGATACAAAGAAACCATAGATGGTACTGTTTGAATAATTTTCCTTATACCCTGCCCAGAATCTGACATGAGGGTTATTTTTATGCCCAAAACGCCTAAAAGTGCTAAATCAAGGGTTTGCACTATTGATTTCCCCCAAAAGACTACCCATAATTTAATTCACAGCCTCTTCACCGATGTTTTCATGCTCATACTTCAATACAGACATGTTTTAAGTGATGGTGTAAGCCACAAACCACACAGAATTAGCCGAAAACAACGCATATCTTAAAAATGATTTTTTTACCACTATTTATGCTTCAGAACTGCCCTGAACTCACCAAAACTTGGTTTTGCTGCTGATTCCACATACATGCAGGCCCAGAGTTGTTTAGAATAAGCCCAAACTTGAATTCAAGCCTCTCTTACTGTTGTTATGAGGGTTAAGGCAGTCCAAATAATGCCCAAGGTTGAGGTTTTAAAGTTGTTGCTTTAGAACACGCCCAATTTCAAGATTGGTTGTTGTTTGATAACAAAATTGTGCTGAGAACTGCTGCAATGTGCCCAAATTTAACTCCATTGCATCCTCGGTTGTTGCTTCTATCCTTGTTCCTTCCTAGAAATCCTAGGAATTAGCCCAGAATTCATTATACAACTGATACAAGGTCAAATCATGCTTCAGACCTGCCCAAAAAACTCAGAAATCAACCCAGAAACCATCATGAAAACCTAGGTGGACACCCCATGCAAAATAAGGCGGGGTTATAGAGCCCTAACTACATTCCATTTAATTAGATGGAACTTCTTGGTATTTGATGCCCCCTCGCCATAAACATTTACAAATCTCTTTAAACCAAGTATCCTTCGAAATATGGAATTTTGAAGGACAATTGAAAATTACAGTTGGACATGTTACATGAGACATCAAGTTTTAGATCCATAATGGCTTCATGTTACATGAGACATGGTGATGGGAGATGTAGCTAAGTCATTTATAATACTATAATTATGGGCTTACCATGCACATGGATCTTTAATGGTCCTATTGAAGGAAAATGCACTGATTTCTTTAACGGAATGTGGAAGCTAGAAGTTGGGAGGTCATCCAGAGGCTTCATAAGAACACATTATCATGATTGGTACTTGAGTAATAGGCAGTTCGAGAGCCGCTTGTTATAAAGCCAAAGATTCACAGTGTTGCGCGCCCGATCCATTAGTCCCTATAATAGAGCAGGCTCACCCGGTTCGTTCTCAGCATCCAACGAATGTATGGATTTGGCCCCTTGTCCCCGTAATTTATGTACCCTCATAGAGTTTGAGGTATGACGACTCAGATTAGGTCTCTTGGCTGGGTCTTATCCTAGCTATTCCTAATTAGTCCATCTGTGTGAATCCCTCTCATAAAACATAGTTGTAAATGCCAATCTGTAGTAATATAAAATCCAATCGTGAGATAGCGATCTAAATTTTGGTGACTTAGCATCAGTAGCACCACCAACATAGGTATATATTATATAGTATCTAAGAGAGCAACATCTAAGACAGAGACAATAGAGGCATCAATGGTGGTAGAGCTCTTAGTTTACTTTGATACATCCCAAAAAAACAAGCTTTGAACGGCCTGGCCCGAGAATTAAGACACCCACGTTGCCAACTGGGCACCCTAAGAAGTCCTCATGGACGAAATAATATTAAATCCTCTCATGATCGAATTAAATCCTCTCATGGCCGAATTGGGGAGGGACCAAACGGACCAAATTGATACTCATAACCCCGAATCCATAGATTGATTTAGTAGAAGCCCCTTTGGGAAATGGGTAGTTGTACATAGATCTATATTTGAAAAATCCTTCATGTTTTGTTTCACCTCCCTATGAAACTTCATAGGTTTTAATGTATATTTTAATTTGTATAATGTATAAGTAAATAATATGTGTATATATTTAATTATATTAAATCACATAACATATGAACTATATATATTTATTTATATTAAATCTTTTAACATATGAACTATAGTAACATATTTATATTAATTATATATTATTATTATATTTACATATTTTACCATTATTAAGGTGAAAGAAGTTTATATATCATAAGGGTGTTTATAAAATATTTACCTATTTTATAAATTTGGTTAAGTATTATATTTACATTTATTACAAGTATAGTATGGATGGACTATGAATGTATGGATTTTAACATAATTCCCTAAAATGAAGCATGTTTTGTTGGGAGAAAGAAAATTGGAACAATTTCAATATTATGTTTCCCTTGTGGTTTGAATTTTGTACTTTGCTGGGGTGTTTTAGAATAATCCTACTTGTTATGCATGCTTTAAATGGTAAACATATCCCATATGCTTTAAATGATGACGATGATGAACTAGATGACAATGATAGTGATGATGTTTTTGATGATGACGATGATGGAAATGATGACGATGATGATCATGATCATTATATTTGTCATTGTCATCATGATTATCACAATAGTCATCATCATCGGCATAATCATCATCCATTTTATCATCATCGCCATTGTCCTTGACATCATCATCATCATCATGATTATTGACATTTTCATCAGTTATTCATCATTACCTTTGGCATAAAAAATAACATCTACCCAAAATATGTGATTAGTGGAAAAGGGTCATGGAGGACACACAAAATTTATGCATGACAAATAACAACTTATTTTTTAAGATGATCAACATCATCATTCTCATTGTATTCATCATCATCGCCATTGTCATCATCACCATCATCATCATTCATTTCATTGCCATCATAATCATCGGCAATGTCGTCATTGCCATTATCCTCCTCCTCCTCCTCCTCCTCCTCCCCATCATAATCGTCATCATCATCATCATTGTCATCGTTCTCCTCATTATCAACAACATTATTGTCATCATCATAACCATCTTCAATATAATAATCATTATCCTCATTTTCATCTTCAACATCTCGGTGTAAAGCTGGATGCAAAAGTGGATAAAAACATGGATGCAAAAAATGATGCAACAAAAGTAGGTGCAAAAGTGGGTGCATAATGGGGTGCACCAAAAATGGATGCAAAAGGTGATGCAAAAGTGGATGCAAAAAATGATGCAATCATGGAAGCAAAACTTGATGAAAAAATTGACGCAAAAGTAGATACAATCATGGATGTAAAATTGGATGTGAAAGTGGATGCAACAAAAGTAGATGCAAAAGTAGTCGTAACACCCAACGCAAAACTCGATGCAAAAGTGGATGCAAAAATGTATGCATAAAGGGATGCAATAACTGATGTAAAATTGGATGCAAAAAAAGATGCAAACGTGGATGCAAAAGTTGAAGCAAAAGTGGGTGTAAAAGTAAGCGCAAAAATGGGTGTGAATTGGGACGCAACAAAAGTGGATGCAAAAAAAGACGTAAACATGGATGCAAAATGGGATGCAAAAGGGGGTGAAAACATGGATGCAAAAGTGGACGAAAAAATAGATGCAAAAGTGGATGCAAAAATGGCTGAAACAAAACGAGATGCAAAACTAAACTCAAAATAGGATGTAAACTTTGATGCAAAACTTGGCGCATGAAGGGATGCAAAAAAAGAAGTAGAAGTGGATGCAAAAGTGGATGAAAACAAGGGCATAAAAGTTGAGGTAAACATGGGCGTAAAAGGGGGCGCAACAAGAGTAGATGTACAAACTAGGCGCAAAATTAGGTGCAAAACTAAGCTAAAAACCTGTTGAAAAACCTAATGCAAAACCTGGCGCATAACTAGGTGCAAAACCCGGTGCAAATTACGCCGCAATTTGTGCCAGATTTAGAAAAAGGACGCCAACTTGTGAAATTGCTCCATTTTGTCCAAAAAATGAAGAAAAATACACTAAAAGATGGTCTAGACACAAAAAAGGATGCAAAAAGAGACGCTAAATCCAGTTTTTGTTGTAGTGACACTTTGCTTTGGAACTGGATATTTTCTTTGTCCTCCAACGATTCCAATTTCCATGATTTCAAAACACAGTCAAAATTGATTCCAATGCTACATTGATATCATGTTTCATTGTGTTTCTCTTTCACATTTTGTCTTGCACTCAATTATGTTTGCTACGCATCATTTATCTGTTGTGCTATCTCTCCAGGCACACTTTCCTTCCTCTTATGTCCCCACTTCCTTCGTTATGTTCTAATCGCTATGATCAAGGCTCCACCAACCTTGCATGCTCTGGTCACATCCTTGTGACACTTTTCCAAAAAAATTTAACTTGCTAATCCTTCTTTTAATCCCTCTTTAACTCAAAAATAGGTTTAGGGAATAATTAGGAAAAGGATGGGTTTATTAAAGTTACAAGGTAAGATTGGTTAACTAGGGTCATACTTATCTCTTAGGCTATATGCCACCCCCTTACTGACCTAGGTGAATTTATGAGTTCCCGATCTTCCAGCATGTTGGCACTACACATCATGAGTTTTGCCTTATAGACAGTCATCATCTTTTACAACATTATAATTAAAATATAACAGGGTTTCAAACTAGGGGTGTTACATTCAACAATGTAAGGTTAACTTATTTTGCATGGGAAACAATGTGGAGTTATTTCAAAATTTTCAAATTGGAAAAATCCTCTATTTTTCATCTTCCACAAAACATGTTACCAAACCAAGTCATTTTCCTGCTTGAACTAACTATTTGTTACCAAAAGCTTGATCGAACTTTTCATGTTACATGAAAGGACTGTGTTTGTTGCCAAAATATTGCACGATCTCTATATCTTACCATATTGGGTTGTTTCCCTACTTGAATGAACTCTTCAAGAGAACCTATTAGCACACCAGGTGGGATCCCTTCTTGAGAGAACCTAGTAAGAAGAAAACCCTGTGAAAAAATGAAGCCCAATGCCCTCATTTAACGATCAAGACCAAGAACTGGGTGCGAATCGGAATCAGTAATGATTAATTCATGAGCGACAAGGTCAATGTAATGATTTTATAGGAAACTATTGTTTGATTTTTTGTTGTGTTTTCTAGAGTGAATGATTTTATACGAAATTGTTGTTTGATTTTGTATTACGGTAATGAAAAAAGGCTATGCATTCATGTTTGGCATGTTATATGTTCAACTTAGGGATCTTGCCTACTACGTTTACCAGTGGATTTGGGGAATTTTCTAGGCATTTAGACAATAAAGGGTTAGGAGCATCAGGGTTCGGATCAATTTTACCCTTCATTATTTGATGCAGAAATCTATTTGGACCATCTATATTCATAGATTCAAGTTATTGTAGAAAAACATTGCGGACTTAAAAATAATTCCAGGCTCAGTACGTTTCTTGAAGTTTAATTGATGTAACCGCTGAGAACGTCTATTTTGTGGTGTTATATTTTCATAAGACTTGTTAATTTTCTTTTCTAATTTATGTTGTGCATTTTTTTTGTCTATAACCAGGCTATAAAGTTATATATTGGATATTGTACATTCATAGTAATCAATTTTACCCTTTACTATTTGGCGCAAAAATTTGTTTGGACCATCTGTATGCAAATCTAAGACCCTAGTTGGAAGGAGAAAAAAAATCGAAAGTTCTTACCAAAGGTTAGTTATTATGTAATGTTAGTCCTAAAGTTTGTACTGACTGCTTAGCACAAAGTTTAGGCACCTCGAATTGAATGAATCTAGATTTTTAATAGCAGAAGAGGAACTTGAAAGGGTGGATGAATGATAAGCCTAAAACACATACCTATAAAAATATGATAAAAAGCCAATAAAGATAGTAAACAAGGTATGAACCAGTAAATAATGTATTATATGATTACAAACAGTTAATCATATAAATAATGATATTTTTAGACAAAAATACATTATGTATAAAACATTACAGACATTGGCGTATATAATGAGAAACTAGGATAATAACATCATCCATCATAAGATTCATCATAAGGATAAACAATATTTGTATAAAAAAAAATCATAACCTGGCTCATATAATATTTAATCCTCATACAGTTCTAAAACATACTGACAAACAATATCTATATAAAAAGAAATCATAAACTGGGTCATATAATATTTAATCCTCATACAGTTCTAAAACATACTGACAGGCTGAAACAATCTCACTGATAATAACACCCTAACAAATACATCACAGCCTCTCAGGTTGGAACCTCCTGCATTAAAACTGAATCCTTTTATAGGAATTACCTCCTACTAGTTATTGAAAAACTAAAAATAAAAGGATCCCTGACTTGTGAACAAAATTTTTGGAACCGTTCAATTCAATACCTACTAACTTGCCATTTGTATTAGAATCTCGAGCTACTTGCTGAGAATGCTGCTTGAAAGTAGGAACTAAATGCTTGAAGAGATCGATCTAATTCTCCGTCTCTTTATACTCTGCCACCTCTGAATGCTTAGCTCCATGTTGATATTTGACTAATGATTCATGTTTAAAAAAACTGAAATTAATATAAAGGTAAGATCGATATTCCTCCTTCAAATCTGGCGCAACCCACTTGATTCTTAATTTATTTGAAATATTTTACACCTGCATATTTTGAATGCCATCTCATCACCAGTCGCACTTAGAATGCATAAATGTTAGTGGATGATGACTATTGTATTCTAGAAAGCATAAATTCTGCCTTTAAAAATAATGAAGCTTAACTGTCTCCTTTCCTTGAAATCTGTAACTGATCTTTGAAGGTTGTTTCTTTGCTGTCAGGCGCCCTGCCACTTGTGACTTCCTTCCTGGAAATGCTGAAGATGATCCCTTGGAATATGGAAGTAATTTCAAATGCTCTGCCACTTTGCCACTTGTGACTTCCTTCCTGGAAATGCTGAAGATGATCCCTTGGAATATGGAAGTAATTTCAAATGCTCTGCCACTTTGTAGATATAACCATCTTTTCATAAATACTTTGATTGCCACCTATTGCCAGAAGAGTTCTGTTTTCCAATTGTTCCTTTGATTCATATATGATGTCTTCAATTCTGGGATCGATTGCTCATTTGCCAGCTATTCTGGACGTTGATCCTCTAGGAATTCGAAGAGTTATTAAAAATTCCATAACTTCATCTGATATTTCCTCCAACACAACTAGACACAGAAGTCACATTAGTTCCATTTACAAAAATGCGATATGAATCATCAATTTTTTTGCAAAGAACCGCTGAACGATTAAGTTCCATCATGTATGAATACCATAATCTTTGAACCTACATTTTTTTAAATGGAACAGACTTTCTGGAATAAACTGATTGATAGGATCTATTGTTACGAGATTATAATCTTCACGGTTGGACAGAAAGAATAAATAACATTGACAGGCTTTAGCTCTTGCTATCATTCATATACACCAGTATATATCAAGCTGTTCAACTTTGTCTCGACGCATTTGATAACCAAAACGGTGAAGCTTGGGCTCCTTACAGCTAAAAGCAATCTTTTATGTTCCGTTTTGTGCGATGGGAATATCCCACATGTATGAATAGCACTGTATTTTAATCATTCATATACATAGATGTTCTAATTTGCCCCAACGCGTACAGCAAATGTATTGAATCACGGGCTAGGCTGAGAATGGCGTTATTAGGATGGTGGTTTGGGTATCTTGTTAGGACACAAGAACATACGGTATGGTATATGATATTGTTGTAGAAGAGAGAAGATATACTTAGGTTTTTAAAATGATTAGCTTTTTATTCCCAAAGAATTAACACGTAAGTTATTAAAGGATAATGGGTGAACTTTTCCATTTTTGCAATTTTTAATAAAAATATTATTTTAATTAAAAGATAAAAAAATTATTTTTGGTTAAAATAATTTTTTTATTAAAAATCTAATACATATAGGTTGAGGATTTAAGGATTTTGCAATGATGAGAAATTGACTAAAATAATGCAACAAGAGGAAACTTGGTGAGATTTTGCAAAATTTTGGAAGATGAGATTTTGCAAAATTTTGGAAGATGAGGCAAATTTGATGCAGGATAGTGAAAAGAGGGAAATTTCCGGCACCAAAATGTGGTATTTATATTATGCCTATAGAAATAGTATGTTTTATTTTCACTCTTGTTTTCCAATTAAGAGATCTCATGTGTAACATGTGTAGGCCTTCTAAACATGGTGTCATGATTGCATATTTTTACTTTTTATAAATTTAATCATGTTCAATACATACCCTAATCCATTTCCACATAAAGATTGAAAGTCATTTTTGCCAGAGGTTGTAGAATAAGGTTTTTGAATACTTATTGAAGAGGACACTCAATGAGAAAATAGACTGCACATGAAACAACAAATATGTATACATCGAAGGAAGTCACAACAATTATATACAATTGAAATTCTGATTGTTGGAGTGATGATGATGTATCTAGTAGTAAATATGTCGACATGTAACCTAATGATAGAGAAATACCTTATCAACTTTGATGTCGTTCAACTTTTCCATTTGTTAGGGGCAATGCTCCAAACTTTGATACAATTGCTCTTCTTAAAGGGGGAAAAACGTTCAGAAAACATCATTATCTGCTAAGTTATAGATGAGTCCCATACAAGAAACCTAGAGATGACATGTTTGGATCATTTTGTAAATGATTTAGTTCTTTACACTATTGATAACAATGAAACATGGACACATAACATGGATGATGTTCTTCCTGTTAAAATGGTTTATGTATATGAAAGTGGCAATCTTGTGCTGCAAAATACTTTAATATATCAAATAAAAATAGAGTTATGTTCAAGTGGGTCAGATGAAAATCATAAAAAACATTCTACTGAAGTCATCAAAGCGAGGATATTATATGGGATCCAGTTCAAATGTGACACTCTTATTGACTCAAAATGGTCATTTTGTGAACATTGGTATAAAGAAATTCATTCAAATGGAAAGGATTTTGGTGCACAACACAAATCCATTTGATTTTACTGTCAAGGCATGCATGTATGTCCAGATTTATTATTAAAATCTACATGGAATGTTTGAAGATGAGTAATTGAAAATTCATATCTTGTAGAAGTGTTGGATTATTTAGTAGATGTTTCCACTGGTGGAACATTCGGTTGGGTAAGTTCATTTGAAAGTTATGTATATGATATTGCTAGAGGCGACCATCTTCCTGAAGGCGTAAATTTTCATCCACATGAGGTGTTTTATACAAATCAAGGATTTCTAATACCAAATGAAATCATCGATGGCGAGTATACATGTATCTTTTAATATTTCTTTTTCAATTGATATGTCAAAAATTTATTTATAATATATAATGTTCTATTCTATTTTGTTGAAGGTATTGTTGATGTTTTCAAAATTACGAGATCTATTAAAATGTGGGGCACAAGCACTTGGAAGGGAGAATTTTTTTTGGCCGTTTTATTGCTATGAATGATGCTAAGCTCACCACTTTCCAACTTTTTGCAACAAAAGGTGACGATGAAGTTGTGACTACTAGATTAGCTGCCTCTTTAGAATATGGGACACATAGTGCATTGCTATCATATCTTGGAGTATTGCAACCTAATCAAATAAATCGCCACAATATTCATCTTCTTTCCTACAAATTTTTCAATCACATAACGTCTCAGAACATTATACATAGTAAATATTATGTGGATATTCCTTGTTCAGATGAAATTTTCATGGTTACTTTTAAACTAATTGCAATGCATTCTGTACCTCCCGGGATTGTAAAGAAGAACAATTCACTAGAGTTCATCATACAAGGCTATGGGAATATCAAAGATATTGTTTTTGATACCTGTGAAACTTTCCCTGATAGATATCATCCAACTTCAGGCTTAAGTGATTAGGTTCAACCTCTTGGTAAATGGATAGTGGGAACAACATTTAGATTTTGATATTTGTATAATAGCCTACAATCTCATGTGCAAGTACACTTTTCATGGGATTCACACCAATGGGATCTTGTCCATCATTGTTATGAATTAGAGATGAGGACTAGTGTACCCCATTTGGAGTTGTAAACATTATATATTTCAAATATATTTTTATATTGTTTGGTGTAACGTATATGAAAAATTCTATAATTGAATATATATGATTGTTTATTTGTTACATTATGTTTTTCCTGCGTAAAATAAATTGTACTTTTATTTCATATGAGTATAAAATTACATTTTTCTTATCTATGACAGGCATATATTATGGATACATAAGATGAAATGTCGAGCATTGATTTCTCTTTTCAACCTATTGTGGAAATTAAGCCCAGTCTTAGTACAATTGAACTCACAAAAATTCGTAGAATACATGCATAGATTGACTCAAATTGGAGATTTTTTTGGGTGCATAACACTAAATTGCATTGAATAAGTGTACATAAGCCACATTTTTTTAAGAGTAGGCTGTCCAAATATATAATTAAAACATAGATTCGAATATCAAAAGACGATTGAATCCTCAGCATTAGCAGGATTACTAAAGTAAAAAACCCCCCCTTGGTTCTTAAAACACTTTCCAAATTAGTCAAGGAGGTAAAAAATTAGCTAAATAAGGAATGCCAGTTAATGAGTGATGGATATTCAATGAAATCATGCTTTTAGAGAGAAAAATATAGAGGATGAGCCAGAAAAAAAGGTAGTTTCCATGATACTAGCTTTTACCTTTTTACCTTAAAGCTACAAGAAAACAGTCCAAGTCTGTAAAAGGAAGGAAAGCACACTTACTAATCTAAGAAATCCATATAGTTTGAAGAATATTATCCATAATCTTTGTGGGACGCTCCTGGATGTAAACATGGTAAGTGTTGACCAAGTGGTGCAAGTGGAGGACAACAACATAGTCTAGAACCTAGGAAATTAATCATGAAGATTAATAAATATATCGAAGTATGGGAATGGGTTTTTTGAGTATTCAAACACCCCCATTTAAGCCTGAATTATTTGAAATATCAAAAATATATTAGAGATATAGGGCCTAGAAACAAGGCTTAGTCACCCTTTACATACAGCTTGTCCACAAAAATAAGGAAAGAAGCAAAGCCTCATGGGAAAAACCTTCCCTCAAAACATGGACATGAACAAAGTTTTGTGAAATCTTGTCTTCAATCTATCTTCACCATGTGATCAGATATCCAAAGCAGTGATTTGAGATCGTTGAAAGTATTCTAAGAGAATTCCTTAGTGAAGATGTCTGCAACTTGATCAGATGATGCGCAATAATGCAGAGCAATGATCCCATAATGCACAAGTCCTCTGATGTAGTGCATATGGATATCTATATGTTTGGTTCCCTACCTATGAACAATGTCTATTGATATTTGAATAGCACTATGGTTGTTACAAAAAATGACTATGGAAGTTCCATACTCAATCCCAAAACTCTTCAAGTATTTCTTGCAACCACAAACATTGAGTAGCTTCATTCACAACTACTATGTTTTCTTCCACTATAGAAGAAAGTGCAGTTGCACTTTGATTTTTGATTGAACAACAAATTGGTCCATCTGAAAGCATAAAACCATTTCTAGAATTTGATTTTCTATCAGTACTATCACCATCCCAATCAGAATAATTAAAACCAACTAAATCTAGGTTAGATTTTTCAACATAGTGAATCCCATGTGTCTTCGTTCCTTGCACAAAGTGTAAGATTATATTTTCTTCCCTCCAATGGATATGATGTGTCTACTCCATATGTCTATATACCACACTTACTACATAAGAAATATCAGGTCAACTGTGAGTAAGATAGAGAAGAAAACCAACTAGCCGCCTATACAAATTGTTGTTCACCAAGGGAGTTGAATCTGCATCTTCTAGCTTAACTCCTGAGAGGAAAGGGGTCTTGATTCGCTTGAAATATTTCATGTTGAACTTCTTTAGTAGGTATGAACATATTTTCAATGATGTACTTTGATTCTAGAGGTTGATTGGGAAGTCTCAAGCCCCAAAAATTGGCTCAACACTCCCAAATCAGTCATGGAGAAAGATTGGTTCAAGGAAACCTTCAATTAAGCAATTTATTTCATGGAACCTCATTTCATCAAAAGGTTATCCACATACAAGAGAGAAATTAATATTGAACCATGAATCAACTTCAAATAGACATTTGGATCAGACTTGCATCTACTGAATTTTTGAGATAGTAGAAATCCATCTATATTGGCATACCTTTGGAGAATTGCTTCACAATGAGATCTAGGAGCTAAGGAAATATTCACAATCTGAGCTATTCACAAACTATGCAAAACAGTAAAAAGAGACCAAATTAACACACAAACATGGTGCCAATAACTGAAGTTTCTATTACTACTGTACATCCTTTAAACATGTGTGGTACATGTTTATAGTACAATTGGAAAAAATTGTGAGCCCTTGGAGGCAATCTGGATGCATACAAGTTTCAGGCTAGGATTTGACCTCAAACCCCCCCTAGGTGGACCAATGAGATCCCAAGCTATCCCAAATAGTCATGAATGCCAGTGGGAACATGGATGGAGTATGATGATTCATAAATGAGGGCAGGATAGGCTTGGGTGAGCATATGGGTGAGTGGGATTGGCTCTAAGCAACAACAAATGCCCATGGAGAGCAAAAAACCACCAAATACATGCACTAACCACGAGGTATTCACTTAGTGAAACCATGTCACAGCACCTTCATTCATGGGATACTAAATAATACCCCTAATTTCACTATATATATTGGTAATTACTTACAAAAATAATTTTGTTGTGCCCCATCCCCCCATATATTTCCAATTAAAAAATCCATATTTTTACAATATATTCCTTATTTTTACTATAAAACCCTTTTTATACCCCCACAATAGCTATAAAACCCCCATACTTTATTCCTCTCCCCCAATACCTACAATATATTGACCTTATTTTTCACAATTAAAACCCCCCCTTTATGATTGAACGTGATAAGATATTGCTCAACAAGGTGAATCCCTTGTGGCACTAACGCTTATGGTTAAACAACTTCCCTGATTTAAGGGATGGTGAGTGCACTAATACTGAAATTTCATTAATGAGGGCACATGGCAGTATGAATGATCAAAGTGGAGCTCCTCAACTGCAGTAAATGAGTCCAAAACACCTAACAAACCAACATAGCCTAAGTTTTGGACCATATGGCATAGCATAAAATATAATGAAATGTATCCTAGGTGTATGATCATGGTACTAAGGTGGATTAATTATATAACACCCCCCCTTAAGATTAACTTAGTACAAATTATACCATATTATTGATGCCTTGGAAACTAAGGCTGAAGTCACCTCTTACAAAAATTTATTTGTCCATGTAAAAACGAGGAAAGAGGAAAAAACTCATGGGGAAAATCCTCCCTCAAGAATGGAAATGACACAAAGATGATAAAATAGTATTAAAAGGGTCTTCTTCTTCACTTGAATGAGCTAATTGAACAACTTCTTGGTGATGGACTTGGTGAAGATGTCGTGGATGCCAAGATCATGCATCAATGCATCAATGTGTTGTAGACAAAGAACACGTGGAGAGGCCCCTTGAAGGTCATCATTTGCTGATGGAGGAGCATCATAAGAATTAATTTTTCTGCAACCATACTCTGATTTGGAAGCATAATCTATAATGGAAAATATATCTCTGTAAACTCTTTCCCAAAGAGCATCAAAAGACTCAACACAATTAGCTTCAGGTGTAGCTGCCATATCATGAATTAAACCATGAATATTCTTCTCATTTTGATGAAGCACTTTCATAAATCTATAAAAAATCTCACGAGTCTCTGAAATATCAGAATATAAGTCATATACAACATAAAATATCTGAGGTATAGTGTCTCCATGAGCGAATGGGTCCATAGTGGGAAAGGAGTGGGCAACTAGATCACATTGACACTTGAGTGAACTTGGATAGTCTGGAGATTTTAAAGTTGAACCATAGGTGGTGAGATCAAGTAAAAACATGTGGAACAACAACCCCATGAAGTCCAATTACATGGATTTCCAACCAATGAATGATATGGAAGACATAAAAACAACATACACAAGTGACATAGTATTGGAAACAATGCAATTTTGAGATTTTCCAACTAGAAAATTTGAGGGTTGTTGGGTATTTTGGGAATCAAATTATTGGGGAAAGGATTTTATGTTTGTCATAACCTATATATAATCTTGTATATCACCTTTAGAATCAGAATGGGATGGATCTGAATGGAGTGGGAAAGATCTTTCAGAAGACAATTCAGAAACTAGTGAAAAATGACTAGTTTTTGGAGGAAACTTTGGTGAACTGTTTGGGGTTTCTTCCAAGTAAGGGATGGATTTTTCAGAATCTGATATATCAGAATGTAAATTAGAAACAAAGACATGAGAAACATGTTTCTTCATATAACCCAAAGCATCCAAGTCCTTACCATCTTCTTGCTCCAAGGGGAGCTTGCGCTCGTCTCTTCTTGCAAACTATGGAACATCAATATTGTTGTCTTCAAGGAGCACAATCATGATGTCCATATTTATTATGAAGCAANTCTGCAATAATCAAATTTGGGTTTCTCTCGCTTTCTCTTCATCCTCTTAGCTTTCGAATCCTCATCAGTTGAACTTGAGCTTTCCACATCTGAATGCTTCTTTTCCTTCACTCTTTGTTGCTTCAAATCATTGGATTTATTCGACACACCTGCAGCAAGGTCTTGATCCTTGGTGGATTTAATGGTACCCATTTGAACTAGCTTGTCTTGTTCTTGAGTCAAAGACTCCATGAAGTTTGCCAATGGAGGAATTCTCCAATTTCAAACTATTAGCTTGCTTGAATGGAATGTTGAGACAAACACAGAATACTAAGGCCCTATATTTGAAAGGAGAGACAAGATCAGTTGCTCTTCTTTCTTCTCGATGCCACATTGTTTTAGTTGAAGCACCAACAATTTGAACTTGGTGAAGAAGTCATGGATCGTCTCAAAGTGAGTCGGGCTCAGTGGGATCAACTCATTTTCGAGTTGGTGGCCTCTCATATCATCAGTATTCTCAAATAGTGACTCAAGCTTGATTCAAACTTCATTGGGTTTTCCATGACTGTCTTGTTGTTGAAACAACAGATCCCATTTTTTTTTGATAAAATGAGAACCCCATTCACTCATCACTAAGGCAATATTTATGGTTATTGTTTTACTTATGGGGTGTCATTCATAGTTATCTTCATCCTTTTATATTTTCATGTTTGATCTTAATAACATTTTGCTTCAAAGCCTTATTTTTATTGGTTTGTGAATCGTAGAAAATTTACAATTTTCTTTCAAATATTATGTTTCTGCAATCCGAATTCCGCAATTGGAAAAGAAGATAGCGAAAGTCCTTTTTTTGGAGGTTCTGAATTTTCTTTTCCACAACCCGTAACTCACAATGTGCATTGCAGATGTTGTAATCCTTCTAGTTTTTCATTTTCACCTATACACAACCTGCAACCCACAATGTGGATTGCGGATGTCAAAAAACCATTTTATAATAAAAATTACATTTATCCATCCCACACTTGAATGCATACAAGTTTCAGGCTAGGATTTGACCTCAAACCCCCCCTAGGTGGACCAATGAGCTCCAAAGCTATCCCAAACAGTCATGAATTCCAGTGGGAACATGGATGGAGTATGATGATTCATAAATGAGGGTAGGATAGGATTGGGTGAGCAGATGGGTGAGTGAGATTGGCTCTAAGAAACAATAAATTCCCATGGAGAGCAAAAAACCACCAAATACATGCACTAACCATGAGGTATTCACTTAGTGAAACTATGTCATAGCACCTTCATTCATGGGATACTAAATAATACCCCTAATTTCACTATATATATTGGTAATTACTTACAAAAATAATTTTGTTGTGCCCCATCCCCCCATGTATTTCCAATTATAAAATCCTTATTTTTACTATAATCTATAATGGAAAATATATCTCTGTAAACTCTTTCCCAAAGAGCATCAAAAGACTCAACACAATTAGCTTCATGTGTAGCTTCCATATCATGAATTAAACCATGAATATTCTTCTCATTTTGATGAAGCACTTTCATAAATCTATAAAAAATCTCACGAGTCTCTGAAATATCAGAATGTAAGTTGTATACAACAGAAAATATCTGAGGTATAGTGTCTCCATGAGCAAATGGGTCCATAGTGGGAAAGGAGTGGGCAACTAGATCACATTGACAATTGAGTGAACCTGGATATTCTGGAGATTTTAAAGTTGAACCATAGGTGGTGAGTTGAAGTAAAAACATGTGGAACAACGACCCCATGAATTCCAATGACATGGATTTCCAACCAATGAATGATATGAAAGACATAAAAACAACATACACAAGTGACATAGTATCGGAAACAATGCAATTTTGAGATTTTCCAACTAGAAAATTTGAGGGTTGTTGGGTATTTTGGGAATCAAATTATTGGGGAAAGGATTTCATGTTTGTCATAACCTATATATGATCCTGTATATCACCTTTAGAATCAGAATGGGATGGATCTGAATGGAGTGGGAAAGATCTTTCAGAAGACAATTCAGAAACTAGTGAAAAATGACTAGTTTTTGGAGGAAATTTTGGTGAACTGTTTGGGGTTTCTTCCAAGGAAGGGATGGATTTTTCAGAATATAAATTAGAAACAAAGACATGAGAAACATGTTTCTTCATATAACCCAAAGCATGCAAGTGCTTACCATCTTCTTGCTCCAAGGGGAGCTTGCGCTCGTCTCTTCTTGCAAACTATGGAACATCAATATTGTTGTCTTCAAGGAGCACGGTCATGATGTCCATATTTCTTATGAAGCAATATTTTTCATGATGTGAACCTCTGCAATAATCACATTTGGGTTTCTCTCGCTTTCTCTTCATCTTCTTAGCTTTCGAATCCTCATCAGTTGAACTTGAGCTTTCCACATCCGAATGCTTCTTTTCCTTCACTCTTTGTTGCTTCAAATCATTGGATTTATTATTTTGTTTGGATTGATTCGACACACCTACAGCAAGGTCTTGATCCTTGGTGGATTTAATGGTACCCATTTGAACTAGCTTGTCTTATTCTTGAGTCGAAGACTCCATGAAGTCTGCCAGTGGAGGAATTCTCCAATTTCAAACTATTAGCTTGCCTGAATGGAATTTTGAGACAAAAATAGAATATTAAGGCCCTATATTTGAAAGGAGAGACAAGATCAGTTGCTCTTCTTTCTTCTCGATGCCACATTGTTTCAGTTGAAGCACCAACAATTTGAACTTGGTCAAGAAGTCTTGGATCGTCTCAAAGTGAGTCGGGCTCAGTGGGATCAACTCATTTTCGAGTTGGTGGCCTCTCATATCATTAGTATTCTCAAATAGTGACTCAAGCTTGATCCAAAATTCATTGGGTTTGCCATGACTATCTTGTTGTTGAAACAACAGATCCCATTTTTTTCCGATAAAATGAGAACCGCATTCACTCATCACTAAGGTAATATTTATGGTTATTGTCTTACTTATGGGGTGTCATTCATAGTTATATTCATCCTTTTATATTTTCATGTTTGATCTTAATAACATTTTTCTTCAAAGCCTTATTTTTCTTGGTTTGTGAATCGCAGAAAATTTACAATTTTATTTCAAATATTATGTTTCTGCAATCGGCATTCCGCAATTGGAAAAGCGGACAACGAAAGTCATTTTTTTGGAGGTTCTGAAAGTTTTTTTCCGCAACCCGTAACCCACAATGTGCATTGCAGATGTTGTAATCCTTTTAGTTTTTCATTTTGACCTATACGCAACCTGAAACCCACAATGCAGATTGCGTATATCGAAAAACCTTTTTATAATAAAAATTATAATTATACGTCCCACAATTCCGCAACCCACAATGTGGATTGCGAAAATTGGAAATCCAAAAATGTAATAAAATCGCAAGCTGCACTTTCACAATTCCGCTACCCGCAATGCGGATTGCAGATTGTGGAAGCAATAAAGTAATTTCTGGTTAGAAAATTTCACCTCGCAATTCCACAACCCACAATGTGGATTGCGGAAATAAAATAATAAAGTTGTCAAAAGATCGTCCCCACAATTTTCTTTCTCACTTCCCCACTTTAATATCAACCATTGATCTTTCTTAAAATCTATGATCTAAATTAATTTCATCGTTGAATCCAATTGTTTAAATATTTCGAATTTTCATTGTTATTTTACCATTTCCCAGCTGTGAATTCTACCTCGACGAATTTTTTTTACTGCAAATTATTACCAGGTCAACGAATATATTTCTTCCAAGCGAATTATTGGTAAGTTTTTCAAATCTCTTGCCATCCATTGGTCCAATTTCAGTAATTTGATTCGGGTTGAACTTGATTATTTTTTGAATTTTATCAGAGTTTGGTTGTACCCTATCACCCATGTCGAGGAATACTAGATCTAAAATGACCATTAACGAGAAAAATAATAAATACCCTAATTCTGGCATTTTCTCAGACACAAATGGACGAGTGTCTGAAACTTATCACTTAGACTGCTCTAGAATTTACTCAATTTTCGATAGCAATTTATTTTTAGGCATTCAACATGACCAATCGAATTTCATAACCATTAGTAAGTCTCAAATCCATGCCATATCATCCAGAACCTCCTTTATGCCTTATACATACGCTGTGAAATGGATAATCGACCATGCTAACCCTCAAGACCGCTCATTTAATGACTAGGTGTAGACATAGTTGGCCTCTTTTCACCCATAAGTGTTTGCTAGAGCTTATGACCTCAACTCACCTCAACAATTACTCAACAAGCAATTCCTCAAAAATTCTGCGATACAATACAATTGTGAGGAAATGCTTAAGTCCTGGATGGACGACCCTGCTGCATTCCTACCAAAACCTGACAAACTATATCCTATCTCTTGGTTTATGGAACCTTTCTCTATGTTAGCAGCAATGTTATGTAGGTTGTATGGATTGCCAAACTGTACAGTTTTCAAAGTGGAATGGGCGCCTCTTGCTCATCACATTCTTAAAACAGTGGAATCAGTTAATTGGGCTCAAATCCCATCGGTCGTATTTAAATAAGCTATCGAGAAGTACCAAAAGGCTCAAGCATCCATAAAAGATACATTTTATCTTTCAACCTATGTGATGGATGTATTCTGTGCAACGTTCCCTCTCCTAGCCATGGGATGGAATTGGACGAGGGTTGGACCTCATGTCCATATTTATTCCTCGACATTGTGGGAAGATAATTTCATTCCCCTTTTTTATGACATATGTGACTATTTCATAGGTTCTATTTATCACAGAATATTCAAAGAACATGCTCCCACATTTTTTACTAGAGCCAAAGCGTTGATTTCCACCATGGGAGACTCGTATGTTGGTGAATACTTTGCATACATCAGAATATGGGGTAGTAAAACTGTTCATTTGCTTCCCAGAATTATGCTTGATAGAATGGTTCTAGAAGAAATATATTTCCAGACAATTATTGATGGAGTGTTTCCAAAAATCACTGAAGCCAAAAGGAAAGGGTGGCCCAAATTCCCCCTCAGCCTCGGACCTCTAGTGATACAGAATTACACTCATGAAGGAATACTAGGGAAGAAGATCATTACTTTGAAGCTTGGGGAAGCCCCCAAAAGGATGCAACCAAATCTTATGATAATTTGGTGGATTGGAAAAGGTACATCAAGGATAGACCTGAAGATGTGCCAGTCTTAGGTAAAATCAAACTAAGAAGAATCAATATCTCCTTGGAATCTTGAGAGAATTTTTGTGAATCAATAGGTTCACCATTCAGGATGGGCAGAGAGACTACAGCAAGAGATGGTTCGCATTAGAGAACTTGTTAAGTTTCATGGACTTACCACTTATGGATCCAATTGAATATTCTTTGCCACCTAAGATCATGATGGAACAGGTTGAAGGGAAGTTCTCAAAGTCTAAGAAGCATATTGAGAAACTCGATCATCTTCACGAGGGAGAAATTAAGGAATGGATTGAGTCACCCATGAATTCACAAATGAGGATCAATCTCTTTCTACGAGAATGGGAGAAAGTACAGAAGAGGGATATTGAGTCTCTAATTTGCAAAGCTCAGTTGAAATTAGAACATGCTCAATATCGGGACGTAGCGAATTTACTAGATGTACTTTCCAAGTGGCATTCTACCATTGGAAAATCATGAAACAATATTTTATGATCTCCACTTTTGTGGAGGATTTATTTCTTTGTAATATTTTGTAATTATTATTTAAAGAGAGGTATACCTCATAGAGAGGAGAGGATGGAGTCAAGAGGAGTGACCCTATAGAAGGATAGGATAAGGAACCACAAGAGAAATACTGGAGATGCTCTGTATTTTGCAGAACTGTAATTTTTTGCACTATTAATAAAATTCAGTTGGTTTCTTTCGCCATCTTTTGGTTATTTATTAAATTTCTTTGATGAATTTTGGTGATTCTTTTATCTTTCATACATCTTTATTACATGTTGCATCATTATTGGACACACTAATCTTTGTTCTGATTTTTCATTACTTAGTTATTGTGTTAATTGTATATTAAATAAATTTCTTTGTTTAATTCATGTGCTTTCCAATGCAACTAATAAACAATCACTCTTATAAAATGTCGGTTTTCAATTAGTGTTTCTCTGTTAGAACATTTATGCACTTAAATATTTTGGATAAAATAATTCAATTGTGATTGTTTTTGTTCTATTCAAAGTTGATAAGAATAAATCTGGTTTATATGCTTATATATTTGATCAACATTTTGCAAGTATCTTAATTTGATTGTTCTACCTCATATTATCAACGTTCACAATTTTATTTTATTTACATAGATCAGTTTGCTATTACTTCACACCTTTCATATCTTCCACTGAGGAAGAGGAGATCCATTTGGATCTAATAACATTGTGCTAGCAGAGGCCTCATATTCATAGGGGTTATCTATACCAAACAGTTTGGGGATAGGACCATTCTTGTGTAGGATTGTTTGACTCCTGTTAGACTAGTCTTTCTCCTCCTGTTGATTACCTTGTAGTTTTTCCAGAAATTACAATCCGGGCCATTAACATGTCTACATGGAAGAGAATATCTCTCTAAATGCTGAGACAAAGCATCTCAAGTGCCTCATCAAGTCTATTGAAGTACTTCGATTTTTCCACAACAGAGTTGGGATCGATCTTAGTTCCCATGGTGGATTTTTATAGGACTTTCGACCTCAGCTTGATCACCATTTCGTCCTTCCATTTGAAATAGTTAAATGGAGTAATAAATACATGAGTCTTCTCCATTTCTACTTGTGCACTGAGTGACAGAAACACTGTTGTACTTGCAATGCAAACACTCAAATTTTGTTGAAAATTCCCTACACAACAATTGAAACGCTCTGGTTTTGATTTGCATCTCCACAAAGCTTTTATACCATGTGAGAATTGCTTCACAGTGAGATATAGGAGATAAAGAAATATTCACAATTTGAGATATTCACAAACTATGCAATAACTGAAGTTTCTATTATGGTACATCCTGTAAATATGTGTGTTACATGTTTATAGTACAATGGGAGAAAATTGTGAGCCTTTGGAGGAAATCTGGATGCATCAAGTGTCAGTCTAGGATTTGACCTCAAAACCCCCCTAGGTGAACCAATGAGCTTCCAAACTATCCCAAACAGTCACAATTGCCAGTGGGAATGTGGATGGACCTTGTCGAGTCATAAATGAGGGAAGGATAAGAATGGGTGAAAACATGGGTGAGTGGGAGTGGCTCTAGGAAACAATAAATTCCCAAGGAGATCCAAATCCCACCAAATACATGCACTGGTGCCTATGGTCAAACAAATTTCTTGATTTAAGGGATGGGAAGTGCACCAAGATTGAACTGTCATTAATGAGGGTGCCTGACAGTTTGAATGATCAAATTGGAGCACCTCAACTGCAGTAAGTGAGTCCAAAACACCCAATAGACAAACATAGCCTAAGTTTTGGACCATATGACATAGCATAAAATATAATGAAATATATCCCAGGTGTATGATCATGGTACTAAGGTGGATTAATTCTCTAACAATACCAAGCTCTGGGAGATTTTTTTAGACCATATAATGATTTCTTCAACCTGCAAAAAAGAGATGGATTAGTAAAAAAACAATATGGATGATGCATATATATCTCTTCTTTGATATCACCATGTAGGAAGGAACTCTTTACATCCATGTGATGTACCTCCCATTGCTTGCGATGTTGCAATGGCCAAAACTAGTCTTATTGAGTCCATCATTGCCACTGGTGCAAAGGTATAATTGTAGTCAATGTATTGGACTTGGGAGAATCCCTTGGACACTAATATTCTTTGTACTTCAGAGGAGAGACATCAGAAGCAAACTTTGTTTTGAATACCAGTTTGCACTTCACTAGCTTTCAACTAGGTGGGAGATTGACTAACTCCCATATCTCAATTTTCTGAAGTGAATGGAATTCTTCTTTCATGGTTGTTTTCTGTCTTTGATCATATGAATATTATTCGTGTGATTTTGCATTAGATTCAATCATTAGATAACACTTCTCAGCAAATCTTGGATCTTTGACAGAGAGGGCACTTTCGAACTAAGATCTATTTCTGCTAGAATCACTAGGATTCCCAACTAGTTCCCCAACTGCTTGAATGGTTCTTGCTAGCCACTTAGGTATTGTAGGAGTATTTGGATATGAAATTAAATCTTCATCATCAGAAATATCAGAATCAGAAATCTTATTAGAGTCTTAACTTACAATTAGAGGTGGTGGTGAAGAGGATTCTCCAATTTCAACTACTGGCATAGTCTCTTCTTCAAGCTGAACAATCCTTTCGATGAAATATTTTTGAGTGCTCATGTTGATCAGTTTTTACCCTTTGGAATATTTTGAAAACCCAACAAGTAGGAATTATTGGCTTTGGGGATTAAAAACCTTTGTCGTTTTAGGTGGAAATCTATCCCAAGCTTTAGTGCCAAAAATACTGAAGTGGGACACATTAGGCTTGGGTCCACTCCAACCTTTGAAAGGAGTGATTCCATCCAAGGATTTGTGAGGCACCCTATTCTAGATATATGCCACACAATTGATTTCTTTAGCCAAAAAATTGGTGGCAAAATTTTTATACTCCATCATGCAAGTGGCCATCTCTTTGAGAGATCTAATATTCCTCTCAACAACACCATTATGCTAAGGTGTGTAAGGAATTGAATCTTGCATCTGGATACTTTCATATTCACAAAATTGTATGAATTCATATTTGAAATATTTACCACCATTATCAGATCTAAGGACCTTGAGATTTCTTCAAGACTGGTTCTCTACTAGGGATTTAAAACCCTTGAAGAGGTCAAAGACTTCTAACTTATACTTGAGGAATAACACCCAATAGTATATGTAAAAATCATCAATTAAGGTTAGGACATATTTGGCTTGAATCATTGACATATGATGGAATGGACCAACTATATCACTATGAACAAGCGCAAGGGGTGCAGAGGTTCACTCATGACTAGCTCTCTCATACTTGTGCTCTGGGTGTTTTCCTAGGATGCGTCCTTGACAAACTCCTTTAGAAAACATGATTTTGGGAAACGCTATGACCATATATTTGTCACACAAATTAGATAGATACTTGTAGTTTAGATGGCCAAAACTTTCATGCCATAATTGGATAGCTTTATTAGCATGAGTGATGAGATAAGAGGGGTTTGAGAAGGGCATGAAGTGTGAGAACTTGTACACTTTAAAGATATGTGTTGTTAGGGGAAGTGTTCCTATGGTTGGGGGTTAAGAGGCCACCAACATACTGGGGGTATAAAGACTGTTGTGTAAAGTTCTACAAGGAAATATAAGCAAGGTTTGAAAGGTTAGGAAAGTTCATACCTTATTCACTGAAGGCTGATCCAAGCTTTCCTTTATCCCTCCTCAATCCAAGAAACTTGCAAACCAAGGTTCAACCTTCCTCAAACCAATTTGACCATATGTAAAGAAATGATAATAAAAATAATATGAAACCCTAATCTGATTAACATCAAAATTTGATCATAAACAAAGATACAACATCCATTACAAAATGATTTGGAAAGGGAAGAACATCACATATTTATTAATTACAAGAAGAAGTGCAAGATATACCTTCTCCTCATGCAAGGCACCTCGTGAAACCTTTGATCTGGATCTCTTGCTTCTCTTCTTCAAGAATATCAACCTCCAAGATTTGCAACATAGGAAGATGGAATATAGGGAAAAGGTAGGGGGGATGAGAGTCCCAATTTCTCTAACATAACAATATTGCAAAGGACAATTCCCCTTTCATGGAACCCTCTCCCTCTCTTATATACTATCCTGAAGAGTTAGGGTCAAATAGGGATCAATGACAACTGAAGGAGCAGCTCCAAAACCACCCAAACCACCCCAACTTTAAGATTTTTCATGTTTTAATATTTTTTTGGCCACTTCAAGGTATACTCGCGGGTTTACTTAAGCAAAGTCGCTAGTGACTAAGGTAAAGTCATGGGTTTACTTAAGAAGAGTCGTGAGCGACTAGGGTAAACTCGTAGGTTTTCTTAGGAAAACTCATGAGTGGGTCAAAAAAATCATTTTAAAGATATTTCCAAGCATTTTCAGGGGTTGGTATCTTCTAAGTGAGTTACAAAAACTCACTTACAAAACTCTATATATGGATCCTCTATTACAGGTGTTTTTTAAATGACTCACATGAGTTTTCATGAAGTATTGTCATGCGACGAAAAACATGTAAAAATCATCACGGACGGAGAAGTGTTAATTTTGGCTATAACAGATGCCCCTTAATGTATGGGGTTAGAGGGGAAGATGATAGCCGAAATACATTATAAAAAGGAAGAAACTGAGATGAGAAGTCGAAGATATGGAGGATCCAATATCGTAGGCTTAAATAGAGGTACCTAAAAAAGAGATAAATGTCAGACAAAAATGATCATTGGGACATATATGTCCATATACAAATGATAAACATAAAGATACATGTGGATACAACATGTGTATAACTGATGTAACTATCATGGCCATACAATATGCAAAAAGGTGCCATATAAAATATAAAGGATTCATGGACACAAATGAACAAGGTGGATCCATGCTCAATAATCGATCATAGCCACGAGAATACAAGGTGGATCTATGTCAAATAAAATGTCATAAGAAGTGTGGCAAAGTCTTGTACAACTCGGGAAATAGAAAAATATGACGATGCTATTATCGGCCCAAGGTATTCAATCCAAACCTACCAAAGGTACGAATCCTAAAGGTTCCATATAAAATATAAAGGATTCATGGACACAAACGAACAAGGTGGATCCATGCTCAATAATCGATCATAGCCACAAGAATACAAGGTGGATCTATGTCAAAGAAAATGTCATAAGAAGTGTGACAAAGTCTTGCGCAACTCTGGAAATAGAAAAATATGACGATGCTATTGTCAGCCCAAGGTATTCAATCCAAACTGCCCAAAGGTACGAATCCTAACCATGTGAATAAAGGATCCAAAGTCAAACATGGAGGAAACCGTTTGATTACCGGTCATTGATGAGAACAATTGAAAAACGTGAGGGAAACCACCATGAATGAAAATGGTCCCCAAGGTACCTAGTACATTCTAAGAAGTGTGAATAAATGGTCTTGAATTCGATCACCTGAAGAATCCATCGAGTAGGAGACATTAAGGTATATCCACTACCCAATAGCAAGGAAATTGCCACTAATGACTACAATCTCCGAGGTACTGTCATAAAATCTAAATATCATTCCTACAGAAAGATGTGTTGAAGTCGATAGGAAGAGATCCATTGTAAGGAAGTCATTAAGACATCCTCCATCATCAAACACAAGGGAATTCAAAGACTGATTGGATTTGGAATTGGTACAAAGTTTTGCAACAAGGACTGTCGAAGACTTGATGTAATAAACTGATACCAATGAATGGCTGACACAAAAGGTCAAGGAAACTACAGAATAGTCGACAAATTTTTTATCCTTGAACAATGAGCATGACACAATAGTGACTTAAGAATATTTTTGACACCAAGGGACGAATGATACAAATCTACAATGCAGGAGACATTGGAAGATTCTTCATATAATTGGAAAGGTGGCTAACTAAAGGAGTAAAACTCTGAGATCAGGCTTAATCCTAAGGAAAAAACTAGACCCAACTGTTGATAGACTCGAAACTGGTGTTTTGTTCAAGGAAACAAGACTTACTGGCATGATACAAAATACATTTGAATGAACTTCCCTTTCCCTCTTTCTTGTAAAGGTTTAATGAGTCGAAGAAAGAAAACTTGGTACCTTATTCATTGTTGGAAACCTCGAAGAAGAGAGAGAAGAATGCTTGATAAAGGACTGATTCATGGATTTTAGAGCCCAAATTAATGTATTCTCATTAGTGTTTTCACAATTTGGGAGTTTGAAAATGCCAAAGAAGACTCTAGGGGGGAACTTTTCTGTAAGGTTAGCCTCCTAAGTCCGAAAAAGTATAAAACAATCCAGAGGAGAACTCTCTTAGCTCAGATGAACCAAGGTATTCTTTTTTCACAGTTAGTCGATAAGGTCCAAAAAATGATTAAACTATCACCAAATCGACGCTCCTTCAAAAGAAAGAATAACACTTTAGTTTTAATGAGTGTGAAGGGAAGTGTTAGTACTGGAGTTGCAATCTTAGAAACTGAACCTTATATATTGTCTTTCTTATGTTTTAACTTATTTTCCTAGTTCGTTAACTTTCCAAAGTTTTCTTTTTCCTATAATACATTTAGCCACATTATCTATCTCATGAATCATATGCATTTTGAATTATTATAAAGTTTAGGTTTTGCTCCAATATTTAAATCTTTTAAATAGTCTTGTTTTTCCAAATGTAGTTAATTAGTAGTCTTAAATTGTAATGATTTTTCATACGTAGTGTGATATAACTATAACCATTACAGTCTATCAACTTATTATTATGAAACTACATGCATTAACACTATCGAACTGCCAACAAAGGACAAAAGTAGAATGCTACAAACATATGTTGGTAAAATTCATGAATCATAAGGACATATGTTTAATGCCATGGACAGGTGGTGAAGTAGTGAATTATTAATGGATACTGTTTTCTACAATCCGTAGTTCATGTACATGCATTGAATCATGCCTCCATTTGGTTACATACTCCATGTATTGCGAATTGATGCGGTAATTAATTTCATGAAATGAACCTATACCTGGAAATGATTGTTTTATTAAAAATTGTCGAGACTTATATTTTGTTTAACAATATGAATTGAGTTTGTATGTGTTAACAGTATGAAGAAAATGAGTGGAAAGCCACACATATTTGAACCTGTTAATACTCGCTGGGAAGAGGAACATCCCCAATGTGCATAGATGTTTAAAGATGCAGGTTGGTTTTTATTCTTTGAAACGTTTAAAGGGTATAATGTTGAGTTTTCTAGGGAATTTGCTAATAAGTTTACAGGAACGCAAGTAGATTTCACTAGTTTACAATTTGAAATTTCTGAAATCTCCATTGCTGAGGAAACATGTTTACTTATAGAGGGTGACAAATGGTTCAAGTTGTTCTCTTTTGAAGAATATTTGAGTTTACTTTTGGTCCCAGGTATGAAACCCTATATTGGAGCAAAGGAATCCATATTAGCGCAATAAAATAAGAATGGAGACAAGTTTTGGGTTTTATTTAGAGATATATAACGTGTGAAGAAAGATTTGCAACTGTTTTTGGATATCATTTACGCTTTCTCCTCCATATTATAGGAACCTCAAAGTTGATCCTACCCTATTATCTATTTAAAATCTTGTCAAATATGGCTATGCAAGTGAAGAATCATCCAGACCACTCATATCACAGTGTCTTTCACCACGGCATGATTAAGTTGCTGGTCCTAAATCAGTTATAGAAAATAAATTAGACATGGTTTCATTTTCTATTTTGGTCAGGGTTTGAGGTAAAAAATTTTGAATCTACAGAAGAGAAAGGTAATGGAAAGAAAAGGGAAAAAAAATACTCTATAAATAAAGGGTCAACTTCTCATCCTAAAGAATGTAGCCAACACACTTTAGAAATCACTAAGAAGCACATAAGTTATAAAAGAAAACTCATAGAGAAAACATCTGATCATAAAGAAAATACAGAGACATAGCAAAGTAAAAATCAGAACGAATATGATAAGGTGAGTTCATGGTAACTCCTAGAACTCCATGCCACCTTGAAGAAGAACCAGTAGAAAAAACCTTCGATTCAGGTATTCTTGAAGTAACTTCCTCAGAAATAGAAAGAGATGGTTCTTGTTTGCACAATTCTGAACCTGTTCGATGGATACCTAAGACTAGGATTACTAATAAGTTTCATTTAAATCTGAAAAGAACCCTAAATCCTAAATCCTAAAATGAAAAATGAAACCATAATACATATGAAAGAATCCAGTAGTGATGAAGATACAAAGTCTAAGGAAATGGAAAATATTCTTTCACAAGCCTTAGAAAACACTGGAGGAAGTATTAAGAAAATTTCAGAATTCCCAGTCAAACAATATGTTGATAAAGGAAAGGAAGTTGTTTCAGATGCCCAAGAAGGAACTAATTTGAATGCTGCAGAAAACAAACAGTGAATAGAGTCTATGGATGATAAGATTGAGAAACTCAATTTTGAATGCCAAAGGGAGATTGTAGATGAAGGTTTGAATAGTCAATATGTGAATAATGAGGAGCATAAGTTACAAACATAATGAGGAGATAATCGTAGACTAAGGGAATATTTAGAGGAAATTAACACTAATTATGTTGAATTAGTTCAAGTTGTTGAAGAGGCAGTGAAGAGAAGAAAACTAGCTGAGGAAAAAAATGAAGAATTAACCAAGCAAATTCAGGAGCTTTAAAGAAAAGGTCATGGACAAATAATTCATTCGACTTTAGAGAAGGTCCTAAGAATTAGACGGTCTCACCATATTAGCAGAAGCATCTTGTGTCATTTGATCTGTTCTAGAAGACGCATTTTCATCCACGTGCCATCCAAGTAATTTCACATAGTTTTGGGATCTTTTATATTAAGACAAATACTTAATTAGTTTGATTAATATCTTGTATATCTTTTGTATCTATTAGTCATCAAATATTGAGCTGGCTACTTTATTTTTAGATATCTTCAACCCTATAATTTTGGATCTTAAACTTCTTTTAGATGTTCTCCTCTTAGTGTAAAAGAAGATTTAGTAAATGAAAAGAGGGTTGGTACGGGACATTGAGAGAGAACTGTATAATTGAAAACTACTTTTTAAGACTGTAATCCATATTAGAAGAATATTTTTGAAGATGAAATATTGTTTATGAGCCAAATTGAATTATGATATATCATGAATGCATGTCATCTTATGATAAATTTTTGTCTTTGTATTTGTGACTGATAAAGTTTTTATCTTTCATTCTCACTTTCAGTTATATGTATTTACATATTATTTTCCAGAAAGTGTTTTTGTTCAAGAACACTTGATTGTGATATAAGAATACATGTTGTGTCTTATATTATTTATTGTTGAATCGGTTCAATTTGTTATTATATCATCTATTCTGGTATACTCTATCCACTTTTAGATCTTAAACAATGTACTTTCACTGTTAGTTTATTACTCTCTTAACCCATCCACGTCATGTTAAATCATTTATCCCTTAAACCTGTAAATTCTACTTTATAGATGCTTGGGATTTGTACCTCCGTAGTCTAGTGCAAAATATAGTACAAACATCTTCTGGTGCCGTTTTCGAGGACGGAAGTGAAGCAAATATTCCTTGGGTAATTTTTATTTGATCTAATTTTGAAAGATGAACAAAATCAAAAAGCTTTACAGACTACATTTTCACTAGGAGATTTTCACAGTGGCTTCTAGAAACATGGGGACTAGGGGAAATCTTACATCTCTCTTGCATCTAGGACTTCCAGATCCAGAGTATATTTTGAGAGAAGCCAGAAAAAAATTAAGTTCTACTTCTTCTTAAATATATCACTATCCTTCATCTATTGATATACTAGAACAATCACATCAAGCTTCTCCTCCTGCAAATATAGAGCTTGAGAAAAAAGAAAAGGAGCAATATTTTCCTTTTCTTATACTTGCCATTCAAGTTGATAATTTTCAGGTTTATATCAATCCTTTATCGTCTGAAAAAATTTAAAACTGATAACTTAGATTTAAGAGGTTTTTCATTAAAGTCTCAGCTTCCACCTTATACTCCTCTTACTAGTAGAATTCCATTTTATTAGCTTAAAGTCCAACAACCCTCCTTCTTCATCAATTCAAGTTAACCCAAAGATGGTTGGCAGGCCTCTTGATTATATGGATCGAATAGTGGCTGCAAGATATGCTCCTTTAGTTTTGCCTCAGCCACTTCATCCTCTTCCTGGGGGTGATTACCAAAAATATCTACCTAGGTTCAATGGTCAAGGTGAGGTAACTGCTGAAGAACACTGGAATGATTTTTTCAGTTGTACAGATAATCAAAACATTGAGGTTAAGGATGTTTGGATGCTGATGTTTGTACAAATATTAGATGGAGAGGTGAGAAAATGGTTCAAAGAGTTACCAACAGGTGCCATAGATGTGATAGAATCTTTAGAAGATGTGTTTATGAGATAGTGGGGGGACACTAAAGATTATCTTTACTACATCACTGAATTTGGAGCATTGAAAAGGAAGTAGGATGAAACAACCATAGATTTCTCAAAATGTTTTAACAAAATGTATAGTAAGATACCTGCTGAAATAAAACCGTCTAAAACATTAGCAAAAATCACTTATGTTAATTATTTTGATTTTGAGTTTTCTTTGTTATTAAGAGAAAGAAGGTCTGTATCTTTGTTGAATATGCATGAGGCTGCATTAGAAGTTGAGTAGAATATACTGAAATCAATTAAACTTAGGGATAAATCAGAATCCCAAGTGCATGAGAAAAAAGGAAAAAGGGAAATGATCCCATCAACTTCTACAAGAAAATCATCAAAAAATAAATTGGATGAAATGACCAAGTTAATCAAGAATTTGTCCACAAAAGTCAACAGGGTATAAATGGAAAATAAAAATTAAAATAGACCTATGCAAGAGGGAGATCGAAATCCAAATCAATTTAGATGATCTTTTATCCCTAGATTCTTACCTAGAGAAATAAGAAACAATGATATTTAGAGAGAAAAAGAGATAATGAGGATCATAGGATTCAACCTCCTTTCCAGAATAATCTGATGCAAGATGATAGACCTTATGAAATTGATGAAATAGAGGATGAATATGTAGAACTTGATATCGATCAGTTAGATGATGTTTCTTCTTCTAAATTTTTGACTAAGGATGAATATCATTTTGCAAAAATGGCAAATCATCATGATACATATTGTTTTGAACATGAATAATATATGCCATAGATTTATTAGGAAATGTAGCAGAAGTCATATGGACTTAGGTTATGAATGAATCAAGCAGCACCAGGAAAAAAGAAGGTAAGGAATGCTCCTATTAAATAAAGTTTGTGTTTTGAGAAAAAACAAGAACTACAAAGAGACAAGAATAAAATTACAAAAACTGAAGTAGGAAAAATTGCTAATTTTAACTTGGAACATGAAATTAGCAAAATCAAGATTCCTATTCCATTAATTAAGTTGGTTAGGAATAAGTCATACAGGGAGCCTACTCTTAAAATCATGAATGCTTCAAATAATCCTATTCCTTTAGATGCGATTAATCTGCAAGATTAAAATCCAACCATTATTTTTGGTTCTAAAACTTTTGATCAACCAAATGAAAAATCTAATTATCCTCCATTTTTTATCACACTCACTATTCATGATCAGATGCTACACAACTGCCTTTTAGATTTTGGTGCTTCCCACAATCTCATGCCCAAGGTAGTCATGGAAGCATTAGGGCTTGGCATCACCAAACCCTATCACTCTTTATTCCTTTGAATCTAGACCAGTAAAATTCCTTGGAGTCATTAAAGATCTTGTAGTTAGTCCTACACAATTTCCCATGAAAAGTGTACTCATGGATGTAGTCATTGCTGATATCTCTCCTAAATTCAGTATATTATTATCAAGATCTTGGGAAAAAAGGGTAGGAGGGACCCTTCGAATGTATTTGTCTTATGCTACCATACCAGTGTTTGGAGGAGAACATAGAAGACTTTACATGGAGGTACAACTTGCATATTTGGTAAGTGACAGTAAAAATCCTACAAATAATCCAATCTATTCAGTTCAAGAGGATTTTGGTTCTTGTATGTTACATTTAAATGATGACAACTCAGTTGTTCTGCAAGTTGAAATAGAACCTCTTGTTCAATGTGGAGTGAAAATTTAGGATTGTCTATGGCAGATGTATTTTGATAGTTCTTCATGTAAATAAGGAGTAGGAGCAAGTATTGTACTTATTTCTCCTACTGGTGAAATAATTTCTTTGATGTATAAATTAGAGTTTCAGACAACAAATAATATTGTCGAATATGAGGCATTAATACTTGGTCTTAGGGATGCTAAAGATTTAAATATTCAACAACTAGATGTTTTTGGCGACTCCGAGTTAGTAGTTCAACAGGTTAAGAATATTTATCAGGTAAAACAACAGTTTCCTAAAGTATATAAGAATGAAGTATGCGATCTTGTGGAGAATTTTTTTGTAGAATTTAATACATCCTTTATTCCTAGAGACCATAACCAAACAACATATTCTCTAGCATTATCAGCAACCTATTTTAAAATTCCAGAACAAACTCAACTCATATATCCTATTGAAGTAAGGTATAGACCCTCAGTTCTAGATAATATCAAACATTGGAGAGTCATCCATGATGATAAGGAGATTAAAAGTTTTTAGAATTGACTGTTGAGTTTTCTACTTCATTGATTGATCAAGATCAGGAAGTTGAGTTTGATGTCAGTGTTTCATGTTCAAATAATTTAATTGACAATCATGAAATAACTGAGTTAAAAGGAAATTTCATTCCCAAAGGGATTGTCCCTCTTGAAATATTGTTTTCTAAAGAGGAGATTTTATTGAAACACACAATACAATCTTCTGAAGAAAATACCTTAAGCTGTAACATTGGTACTGTTAATGATCCCAAAATGGTTAAAATATCCAAGACACTTTCAGATAAATAAAGATACAAGTATCTTAAGCTTCTGAAAGAATTTGTTGATATTTTTTCTTGTTCATACAAAGATCTTAAAACTTATGATACTATCATTATCCAACATAAGATTCCATTGAATCCCAATACAAATCCTTTCAGACAGAAACTTAGGAGAATTAATCTAGCAATGCTACCAGTTATTGAAAAAGAGGTCAAAAAGTTGTTAGATGAAAATATTATAATATGTCTTAGATATTTCCTGGATAGAAAACTTAGTGTCAGTACAAAAGGAAAATGGTGAAATAAGGATTTGTGTAGACTTTAGGAATCTAAATAGGGCTTCTCTGAAAGACAATCACCCATTTCCAAAGATTGATCAGATTTTACAGAAAGTGGTTGGTGCTTAAAGGATATCCATGATTGATGGATTCTCAAGATATAATCAGATTGTTGTGCATCTAGATGATAAATAAAAAACATTCTTTACTACTCCATGGGGAACATTCATGTACGATAAAATTCCTTTTGGTCTGATGAATGCAGGTGCAACCTTTCATCGAGCTATGGATATAGATTTTTTTGGAGAAAAGGAAAAGTTTGTGGTAAATTATTTAGATGATATTACAGCTTTTTCATATTCTGATGAAGCACATATTAAACATCTTAAGCAAAATTTCCTTAAATGCAGAAAAGTTTGATTATCCTTGAATCCTAAAAAATATCACTTTTCTATGCAAGAAGGAAAGCTTTTGGGCCATATAGTTTCAAATGAAGGAATTAGTATAGATCCTGAATGTGTTAAAGCCATCTTAAAAATCAGTATTCCTAGAAATAAAAAAGAAATTCAGTGTTTTGTTGGAAAGATTAATTTCTTAAGATGGTTCATTCGAGATTATTAAGAAAATAACAGTCAAGTTGAAAAGATATTAGGAAGTTAAATGGATAGCTGAAGCCATATCATCATTCGAAAAGATAAAGGAATCTCTCACTAAAGCCCTAGTTTTGGTAAGTGCAGATTTCTCAAAGGAATTTTTAACCTTCTCTTTCCCCTCTGAAGATACTATAACAACAGTTCTTTTACAAAAAAATGTAAAATTATTAGAGCAGCCCATTTCATTTTTCAGTAAAACATTGAGAGATTCTGAACTCAAGTACAATATATTAGAAAAACGGGCTTATGCATTTGTCAAAGCTCTGAAATTTTTCAGGATCTATGTTTTACATTCTAAGGTCATATCTTATGTCCCTAATATTGCAATCAAGGAAATTTTAGTGCATCTTGATAGAGAAGGAAAAAGGGGGCAATGGATTGCTAAGATAATGGAGTATGATGTGGAAATCAGGCCCACGGAATTGGTAAACGGACAGGGTTTATCCAAAATCCTTGTAGATTCGAATTGTCAAGCATTGGGTATTCATTTGGTAACAAATCAATTAGTACAAGAAGAATTAGCCACAGAACAAAGTAAGCAACAAAGTTATGATAAATATGTTGATTCCCCATGGTATGGTGAAATTGTGTATTTTCTGTTATATTTACAGTGTCCTCTTGACTTGAATAAGAATGGATTTAGATAATTGAAGCTCAAGGCCATGAAATATGTTGTAATTTATCAAATTCTATATTGGAGAGACCCTGGTGGAATGTTGCTTAAATGTTTGGACAAGTTTGAAGCTGATTCAATTACTGCATATTTACATGGAGGTGCGTGTGGAGGTCACAAATATTGGAAATCAACAATATTCAATATTTTAGGAGTAGGATATTACTATCCCACCCTATTTACAGATGTTTATGCTCAGGTAAAAGCTTGCATTGAATGTCAAAAACTTGTAGGTAAACACAAGTTGCATTCTTTACCCTTAAAAACCATTGTGGTAAATGCTCCATTTCAATAGTGGGGTTTAGACTTTATATGATAGATTCATCCTGCTTCCAGTGGTCAACATAGTGGATTCTAACAACCAATGATTTCTTTACCAAGTGGGTAGAGGAAATCCCCACAAGAAGGAAACCAGATAAAGTCATCATCAATTTTCTTCAAGAGAATATCTTAAGTAGATTTGGTTGTCCAAGAAAATTAGTGACTGATAATTCCCAAGCATTCAAGTCCACAGCTATGGTAGACTTATGTGAAATAAATAACATCATAATGAAACATTATGCACCCTATTACCCTCAAGGTAATGGGTTAGAAAAGTCTACAAATAAGAATATTATAAACAATATTAAAAATATGCTATTTGAGAAGAAAAGGAATTGGGACACCATGCTTAAATATGCTCTCTGGGAAGATAGAGTGACCACTAAAAAGTCCATTGGAGCATCTCCTTTTCAACTGGTTTATGGAACAAATGTTTTGTTTCCTATTCATTTCATTTTTCGAGTAATTAAGTTTCTGTAGGATATTGAAGAAGAATCGGATGACATTTAGAGAAGAAATTTTCAGATAGTTGAACTACAACAGGAAAGAGTTGCACTAACAGAAAAAGCAGAGGCTTACAAGAGGAAGGAAAAAGAAATATTTGATAAGAAATTTAAAGAAGACACTTTCTCAATTGGTGACATGGTACTCAGATGGGATGAACATAAAGATGAAAAAGGTAGGCATGGAAAATTTGATAATTTGTGGCTTGGACCTTTTAAAATTGCAAATATTTTGGGAAGTAATACCTTTGTGTTACAAAACTTGAATGATGAAGAGATTGCAGGCCCAGTCAATGGGCGTTTTATGAAACATTTTTATACATATTGAAGCAAGGGTGATCACATTTCATTATATATACCATGGAAGTTTCAGGTTTGTTTAATAAGACTCCATCCAAATGGATTGTACAAAGATACAGTTTCAGTTTGATTTCACTAAGGTAGCAGTTTGGAAGATTTTGATTTCAGTTTAAAGGAACCTGGTCAACAAGTTCTTGAATCCTCCCAGGGATGAATTCATCCCCAACCAGAGCCATATGTTAGTATTGGAGTTGCAATACTAGAAACTGAACCTTATATGTTGTATTTCCCATGTTTTAACCTATTTTCCTAGTTCGTTAACTTTCCAAAGTTTATGTTTCCTATAATACCTTTAGCCACGTTATCTATCTCATGAATCATATGAATTTTGATTTATTATAAAGTTTAGGGTTGGCTCCAATATTTAAATCTTTGAAACAGTCTTGATTTTTCAAATGTATTTAATTAGTAGTCTTAAATTGTAATGATTTTTCATACATAGTGTGATACAATTGTAACCATTACAATATGGCAGCTTATTATGATGAGACTGCATGCATTAACACTTCCAGAATACCAACAAAGGATAGAAGTATAATTTTGTGAACAGGTGGTGGTGAAATTCATTAATCATAAGGACAGATGCTTAATGCCATGGATAGGTGGTGAAGTTGTGAATTATTAATGGATAATGTTTTCTACAATCCGTAGTTCATGTACATGCATTGAATCATTCCTCCATTTGGTTACATACTCCATGTACTGCAAATTGATTCAGTAATAATATATTGTAATAGGGTTTCATTTTATCAAAGGTTGAATTAACTGCATGAAACGAACCTATACCTGGAAATGACTATTTTATTAAAAATTGCTAAGACTTATATTTTGTGTAACAGTAAGAATTGAGTTTGTATGAGTTAATAGTATGAAGAAAATGAGTGGAAAGCCACACATATTTAGACATGTTAATGCCCTCTAGGCATAGGAACATCCCCAATGCGCACAGATGTTTAAAGACGCAGGCTGGGTTGTCTTCTTTGAAAAGATTAAAGGGTATAATTTTTAGGTTTCCATGGAATTTGCTAATAAGTTTACAGGAATGCAAGTATATTTTACCAGTTTACAATTTGAATTTTTCGAAAGCTCCATTCCCAAGGAAACATGTTTACCTATAGAGGGTGACAAATGGTTCAAGTTGTTCTCTTTTGAACCAAATTTGAGTTTATTTTTGGTCTCAGGTTATGAAACCCTATATTGGAGCAAAGGTATCTATATTAACACAGTAAAAGAAGAATGGAGACAGGTTTTGGGTGTTATTCAGAGATATATAACGTGTGAAGGAATATTTGCAACTATTTTCATATATCATTTACACTTTCTCCTCCATATTATAGGAACCTCAAAGCTGATCCTACCCTATTATTTGTTTAAAATCTTGTCAAAGGTGGCTACATGGGTGAAGCATCATCCAAACCACTCATCTCACAGCGTAAGTTTCACCATGGTCTAATTAAGTTGCTGGTCCTAAATGAGTTAAAGAAAAGGAATTTGACCTGGCTTCATTTTATATTTTGGTCAGGGTTTGAGGTAAAAAATTCTAAAGCTACAGAAGAGCAGGGTAATTGAAAGAAAAGGGAAAACAAATCCTTTGTAAATAAAGGGTCAACTTCTCATCCTGAAGAACATAGCCAACACGCTTTATAAATCCCTAAGCAGCTCAGATGTTATAAAATAAAACTCACATTTCAAACATCTGATCAAAAAGAAAATACAGAGACAAAGCAAAGTAAAAATCACAATGAATATGATAAGGAGAAGGTTGTGGTAATTCCTAGGACTCTAGGTGTTGTAGAGGAAAGTGTTCCTATGGATAGGGTTTATGATTCCATCAACATACTGGGGTTGAAATATAGATGTACAATGTTCTACAAGAAAATATAAGCAATATTTATAGATAAGTATGGTCCATAGCTGATTATTTGAAGGCCGGTCCAAGCTTTCTCTATCCCTTCTCCTGCTCCTCTTCCCCAAGAGACCTGCAAAACAAGTTATACCTTCCTCAAACCAAATAGACTATATGAAAGGAGATTATGTTTAGTAAAACATAAAACCCTAAACTGATATACATCATCATATAATCAAAACATATATCAAATACAAATTGAACAATGATTTGGGAAGAAGAAGGACATCACATCTTTATTAATCATGAAAATAAGTACAACTATACCTTCTCTTCAATCTAGGCACCTCTCAAAAACTTGATCTAGTTTTGTTGCTTCTCTTCTCCAAGGAACTCAGCCTCCAAGCTCTACAACACAAGGAGATAGATTCTAGGGAAAAGGTGGGGGGAAAGAGAGTCCTAAATCCTCCAACATAACAATGCAAAAGTTCAAGTCCCTTCTCATGGACCTCTCTACCTCTATTTATATGTTTCTAAAGAGATAGGGTTGAAGAAAAAGTAGTTAAAACTAAAGGAGTCAGTTTCATAAGCACCCAAACTACCCAAAAATCGAGAAACATCCATTTTTAACATGTACATGATGTATTCGCGGGTTGCAGTGACAACAATCACGAATACAAAATGATAATTGTTGGTTGTAGTGCCAACATTCGCGAATGCAAAGGGAATCATGGGTATACTTACATAAAATTCGTGAATACAATAGTAATTTGGGGAATTCACGGGTAGCATGAAGGGAAATTCGCATGTACAAAGGTGAGACACGAGGGTATCATGAAGGAAAAGTCACGAATAGGTTAAAGATGCTCATTTGAAGGGTACTTTCAGGAATTTTCAGAATTTGGAGTCTTTTAAAAAGTTTTTTCTGACTTGGATACCTTTCCAATGGTGCAAAGAAGAGGTCAAACATAGTTGCATAACTCTGAATATTCCTCCTCCAAGTTAGCTATTTTTTTCAGTGACTTTCATGAATTGTCGTCATGGAAGTGTCAACATGCAACGAAATCATGGGAAAGTGGTCATAGGAAGAGATGTGTCATTTTGGGCTATAAAATATTCCCCCTAATGTATGAGGTTAGAGGGAAAGATGATAGCCGAAATACATTATAAAATAAACAACTGAGTATGGATAGGGGAGAGAATCCAATATCGAAAGGCTCGAATAGAGGTACTTGAAAGAGAGATAAATTTCAGACAAAACTGATCTCTGGGAGATATAGGTCCATATACATATCCTTGCCATAAATATATAGGCATATCCAACATGTGTATAACTAATGTAACTATCATGGTCTCACAATATGCAAAAAAGGCACCATATCAAATCTAAAGGAGTCATGGCCACAAGTGAACAAGGTGGATCCATGCTCAATAATTGATCATAGCCACAAGAATACAAGGTGGATCTATGTCTCAACAAATGTCATATGAAGTGTGACAAGGTCTTGTGCAACTCAGGAAATAGTAAAAATGACGATGCTACTGTCGTCCCAAGGTATTCAATCCAAACCTCCCAAAAGGTACGAATCCTAACCATGCAAATAAAAGAGTTGAAGTCGAACATGGAGGAAACCATTTGATTACCGACCATTGATGAGAACCGTTAACAAACGCGAGGAAAACCACCATTAATGAAAATGGTCCCTAAGGTACCTAGTACATTCTAACAAGTGTGAATACAAGGACTTGAAGTTGAACACTTGAAGAATTTATCGAGTAGGAGACATTAAGGTATTCCCACTACCTAATAGCGAGGGAAATTTCTACTGATGACTACAATCCCCAAGGTATTGTCATAAACACTAAATCTCATTCCTAGAGCAAGATGTGTTGATGTCGATAGGAAGATATCCATTGGAAGGAAGGAATTAAGTCATCTTCCATCATCCAACACGAGGTAAACCAAAGATTGATTGAATCTGGAATTGGTACAATATTTTACAACAAGGACCATCAAAGACATAATGTAATGAACTGATACTAGGGAATGGCCGACACAAAAGGTCAAGGAAATTGCAGAATGGCTGACAAAGGTTTATCCTTGAACAGTGAGCACGACACAAAAGTGACTTATGCATCTTTTAACACAAAGGGACCAACGACACAAATATGCAATGTAGGAGACACTGACAGATTCCCCATATAATTGGAAAAGAGACCAACTGGAGGAGTAAAAACTATGAATCGAGATAAAGTAAGAAACTGAGACCCAACTGTTGATAGAATCAAAACTCGTACTTTGTTCAAGGAGACAAGATTAGTTGCCAAGATGCAAAAAAAAAACATGTGAATGAACTTCCCTCCCCTCTTTCTTATAAAGGCTTAACGAGTCCAAGAAAGCAAACTCGAGACATTCTTCATTTTTGACAAGCTCGAAGAAGAAATAGAAGAATGATTGATAAAGCATTGATTCGTGGATTTTACAAGCCCGAATTAGTGGATGATCGATGATGTTTTCATAGTTTTGAGAGTCTGAAAACTCCAAAGAAGACTCCAAGGGGGTGCTTTTTCATAAAGTTAGTCTCCTAATTCCAAAAAAGTGTAAAACATTATAGAGGAGAACTCTCTTATCCTGGGTAAACTAAGGTATGCCTTTTTCATGGTTAGTCGGCAAGGTCCAAAAAAGGGTTAAGCTATCACCAGACCGACGCTCCTTCATAAGAGAGAAGGAGACTCTAGTTTTAACGAGTGTGAAGGAAAGCAAGATCACTCGGAAAGTTCCATTTATTTACGATAATGGTACAGACAATAGTAAACTTGATGCTTTGTTCTAGGGTTTAGCGAGCATGAAAAATACATAAAGTACGCTCAAAATATTTTTCATGTTTAGGTCCGGAGCACAAAAAAGAGAATACTAATCTCGAAAAGGGTCCTTTTCCATAATTTTAGTCCTTCAGATCCATAATAGAGATACACCTATGCTTGAAGATACTCTTCTCAATTCCAAAGAAAAGAGAGTGTTCCTTTCTCGTAAATAATCTACATGGTCCGAGAAAGAGATAACCTACTACCAATGTAGATGATCGTTCAATTTACCTTATAACAATTCTGAACGAACAAGTTTACTTGGTAATCTAGTAAATTTTAAGGAATCAGACCAGGGCTTAAAGATAACTCCATATCTTTCCTGTGAAGTTTTAATGAGTTCAGAAAAGTGAACTTGTGACCTCCTTACTGTTTTTAACGAGCTATAAGGAGAGCAGAAAGAATGCTCTAAATGTGAGGAGACTAGTGACAGAGGCATGTGAAACTAGTTTCAAGTGCAAGGAACATGAGCAAGATAAAGACACTTGGGGAACATCTCAAGGTAAAAGGTGTCAAGTTGCAAAGGAAAAATGGTACAAGGCTAAGCGACGATGATGAGATAAGAGATGAGGGCTTATATAATGAGCTAAAAGTGTGGAAGCCGGAATTAGGCTCATAAACACGAGCATGGTACATGAAAATGCAGTTATAGCTTGAAAAACAATGCGAGTTCAGTAAACAGTTGTGAATCCAACTACAAATCCTGTCTCCAAGAAACAACAACATCATAATCATATTCAGAAGAAAAGATCCGATGCAGGTCATTTTGGCATAAACACATGCAACTTTGCTATCTTCTACAAAAGGTGTAGTCCAAGAAAAATCAACCGAAGAGGTTTTATAGTGCCAAGGTCCGAGGGTTTATGATCAGTAAGATCAACCTTAGAAGGAGAGAAAAGATCAACAAGGGAGGTAGAGTATGTAGGAACAAACTCAGTATCATAGGAGTTGAGAAATCTATAAGAAAAATCAAACTCATTAGGATCGTTGACTTGTTGTTCAAAGGGAGATTCCAAAGACTCAACCAGACCAACATAAGAAAAACAATCAACTGAAATATTAGGATTATCGAGAAAGTCAGGGTTAGACTTAGTCACAACCGAACCGAAATCCATAAGAAGGTTAGACTGTATCAAATACTCTAGGAATACTTCATCAAAAGGAAGTAGACCATCCCAGACATGCTACATGTCTGAACATTCAAATGGATCAACAGAGTGGAGAGCAGGCTCCACAATTTGTATAGAGTGAAACACTTGGTCAATTGTTGGAACCGAGTCCCGAGAAGGAAAACATGAACACAGAGGCTTCTTCTCAGTAGCACTTGAACATAAGGGATATGAGGCCACATAATTCACTCATGGTGGGGTAGTGTCTATAGAGACACTGGGAATCAATAAAGGAAAAACTTGGTCTCTAGTTGGGTCAAGAGAGGGATCAAGAAAATCCAACTAATCAATAGTGACAATTTCTTTGCCATGATTAAAGTACATCACGTGAAATAATGTTGACACCACAACTTGCATGGCATAAACATAATCATGCTCGAGGAGCATATTGAATTCCAAAGGGTCTTATATCACCATGAAATCAACTAAGATAGTCTTCCACCCAAAGTAACAGGTGTTTGAGAAAGAATTACAAAGGCTATACTAGTTCTTCTATCAAAAGTTAGTAATTGACTAGCAGTCGACACAAGGTTGGGAGATCCCATGCCTCTCCAGGCACTAGCAGACAAGATACTAATTGAGGCTCCATCATCAACAATACAATGATCAATCGTGTGGTGTCCAACTTTTACCTTTATCTGGAAAGGTGCATCAGAAGGAAGGGGCAACTCAACTAGGCTATCCCAATCAAAGGAAGCAATCTGAGAGCTTGGTGGGGATTCATCTGAAACAAGTTCATTTCCCCCTTGTTTAGTAAGTTGTGAACTGGCAGTGAAGAAAATGTGACTAGCAGAGATTTCACTCTCCAAAAGAAGAGTGGGATTGATCAATGGTTGAATCGATTCAACCACTTCATGAAAGTCACTCTCCGAAGGGAGACTGGGATTGACCAAAGATGACATTGATTCTATCACATAAGGGTCACTCTCTGAAAGAAGAGTGGGGTGAACCAAAGAATGAGAAGTTTCGACCACTAGATCAACCAAAGGTTGAGTAGATGGTTGAAAAACTTCAGTTGTTTAGGAATAGGATATTCTTGAGTCTCATACCACACTCTTCACACCTCTACTATATCATGGCAATGGTGAGTAATATGATCTCCCTCACATAGCTTCCAAGGGAACTTAAGTTTTCGTTTTGAACAACTAGTTTTCTCAATGGTGTCAACATGACTAGAAGTGGCCGATTGTGTCTCTTAGCATGACCTATAGAGGCTGAGAGTTTTCCCCCAGCATGAACTACAGAGGATGAGAGACTAGGTCCAATCTCACTAAGAGAGGTTGGTTGTTGAGAGACTTTAGGGTGTTAAAAAATGAGATGACCTTGGAACCAAACTCTTTGTACCTCTGTGATGGCAGGGCATAGATGAGTAAGGTGGTCTCCATAAAAAATATTACAAGGAAACTTGGGCTTGTGTTTTGAACGGTTAGTCTTTTCAACAGTGTCAACATGACTCACAGTGGCTAACTATTTTCCCTAGGCATGATCTATAGAGGATGAGAGTTTTCCCCTAGCATGACCTACAGATTCTGAGAGAATGGGTCCAACATGACCTGCAAAGGTTGGAAAGGTTCCACCAGCATGATCAATAGAGGCTAGATGGTGAATATAAACTTGACTTGTAGAGGTTGAGTGCTTATATCCAACATGTCCTGTAGAGGTTGGATAGGTTCCCCCAGCATGAACTGCAGAGGATGGGTGGTGAGGTTCAAATTGACATACATAGGTTGAACAGGTGCCCCATTGCTTACGATTCTTCTTCCTATTATTTCTTCTTTTACTCATTTTAGACTGTCAGTTACTAGTATCATTACTTTCACTGCATGAGGTAGAATGAGAAGGAGAAGCTGCTATGGGTGAAGGGGAATTAGTGTTTTGATTCCCTTGATATAAGGAGCTTACTTGAGAAGAATGATGAGCATTCAGGATAGTTGGAGTGAGAAAATATCCTTAAGGTATCCTTCCAATTCCACCTGTGTAATATCCTAGCAGAAAAGATACTAAGGATACCAAAATTGCGGAGAAAGTCCAGTGAAACAATCATTAGTCCAAGCAATGCACATCGGCGGGGTAGCTAAGCCCGAAACCCAAACAGTACCAGGAACAACATAGGGTCGGTAAGAGGTACTGGATGAGTCCCCAAACGTGCAACAACTCCGGTGTATGATTTACTGAGAAGTGGAGGGGTTTCTCCCACAACTCAGTATCGCACGACCTCGTGCTTGACTCGTGTGTGAGAGGAACTTTCAAGTGTCTTTCTCAACAAAGTTGTATTTCCTAAAATATAGGCCACTATGTTTGAGTTTGAAGTTTTGGGCAGTTAAGATATCCCTAACTCATAACACTAGCCTAGACTAATGTGTGTCGTCCCTAGAAACAAAAATTTACTAATATATTTTAGATATCAAGCGTTTATTTTAAAGGGATGTTGATTACTCAAAGCAGGTATTGAAGGTGAAACCAATGTTTTTTTGACTTAAAGTTGAAACAATATTACTAAGCAAAGAGAAATGAAATGAAATGCAAAAAGCAAAAACTATTCTCTTTCTATTTCAAACAGAAACTTGAAAGTCATAAAAGAAAAAACTTCTTTTTATTTTTTCAAGAATAATGATATGCAGTGCATTAAATACAAAAACTCTAAACTACCTGCATATTAAAACAAATATATGTTCCTTTTATTTTTTCTTTTATAAATGAAAAATAAAAACTACCTACAAACTAAACTATGCATATGACAAGAACAAAGCAAAAGGGCTTCTGCTATACAACCAACAAATAGACTCTAGAATGCCCTAAAGTCAGTATAAACCCCACTTGGAAGGGAAGCTTGCATAAGAGACGATTCAACTACTAATGTGTCACGTCCCCATGCCTCCGACCGGCGTAGAGGACGCGACTACGAGCTTTATCAGACCGGGCTAAGAGCCCATGAACATGTACAGGCTTAAATAAAATTGCCTAAAACAGAATGCTTAAGCGAATTCGAACTAAAATATGCACACAGAATTATTAATCATTCACAGATGCAATTTAATCATCATACAAAGATGCATTTTAATCCTAATACACAGCGGAAACCTCATACATTAAGCCATCATTCATTCATCATGTTCGTTTTATTTTAATTAACAGTAAATATGGAATTGCAGAGGTAAAATACACAAGATCACTTATCTTATGAACGCTTTGCTCCGCAACCAGCTACGTCGCTGCAACGTTCCACCCAACCATAGGCCAGCGTGCTCCTTAATCTCTCAGCAACGCTGCCACCCCCAAGCTGGGCATGATTCTCCAAGGAATAAGGGAACTAGCAGGCTTACACATAGCCAAGGATGTTCAAAACACACAGCCAAGCCAATAGAGTTGGGTTTATCAGGCCATTAAGGAGCTGGAGAAGGAAAATTGCTAAGCTGGTGAGCTCATTACAAAGCCAAGAACACCTACACCAAAACTAGCCTGACCTCTAAGACACCCATCCACACCCAACACAAGGAATCAGCCCCTTCTCTGCTACACAGTCCCTCAGGCCCTGCATTCCCTTCTAGTGCTATTCAGGGGTGATGGAGAAGGAGGCCAGCCCTCTAGTTTTGTCTGTGTGGTTTCTAGCACCAGGTTTATCAAGCCACCAAGCCAAAATCCTTACTCCCCACACAGTCTAAAGACCAACCATTGCACTCAGGCAATCAATTTAGCTAACACAGCTTGAACAATAAAAACGAATTACACAGCCCCATACGTAACAACAAAAACGGCTCACAACATGGGGGAAAACACACAGTCCTGAAGCTTATCAGGGAAACCAACTCACAGCAGGGGAAAACGCCCCAAATAGTCTGTGCGTGAGACCAATAGTCAGTGAGACAGCTAAAAACGTGAATGGCTCTTCACAGCCATGGTAAAAACACATGAAATCACAAAAACGTGAATGGAAAATGCACCAGCAGCTCCAAAAACATGAGGAAGACAACCCAATCCCCCAGCACTATAAAAAAGACCTCCCATCCATGGGAAAAATGAAGCCAGCCACCAAAAACGTGAATGAAAGACACAGGAAAAACTCCAGCTGCTCCCAAAAGCCCCAACGTGAAGGAGAATGGTGAGAAAAATGGAAAAACGTCGATGCATAGCAGAATGGCCTACGTTTTTGGGCATTTTCCTTGCCAAGGAAGTCAGAACATGTTTTTCAAAAATGGGTCTCTGCCCAATTCGAATTTCTTTGCCCATACTCTTCCCATTCCATGCAATAACTAACCCAACCACATTCTGGCAGAAATAAATGATTGGGGAAAAAGACAAGAAAGGTAGTTGACAGTTTGATGGGTTTTCTCATAGACATTTGGATTTTCCCCATTGACCCATAGGTTAAATATTTCACTCCCCCTTATCCTTAGGAAATCATGCCCCATTCGATTTAGTTGCCGCGACCGTAGCTGGTTGTGTCCATTAATTAATTATGATGCATTTTTACATGATGGCCAACATATTATATGCCGCATGCCCCGATAGACCTTCGATGACAATTAAATCCAAAACATAGCATTACCGATCAATGGTGGGGCCTTGGCCTTTAGCTCCACACCATGATCATTACAATATATACATCATATACATCTAATGTAACGGGGTCAAAACCGGGACATTACATAATGCATGATGAAGCTAACTAACAAAAGAAGAAGGAAACAAACACCAACAAGCTTCTGAACTCAGATAAACATCACTAACAGAGGCTGACCAGAAACATAAGCCAAAAGTCAAACCAAGCAAACGGGGTGGGGGGGATGAGCAACGAGAAAAAAATAATGCTAAAAAAGAAATTGAAACATATATAAATAACACCTTAAATGGATGACACTAACTCCATGGAGTCATTCACCTGTAGAGGATCCCAAAAACCTACCAAACATACCTCAAACAGCAGAAAAAACCACAAAAAATAAGGAAAAAACACTTTTTGAGGCATTCGTGAGTTGGATTACTGTTAGACCATGATTCACATGTAGGTTGAAAGTGTAGGAGGTCATGTTTACATCCCAGACATGCTACTGTTTAGTCTGCAGCTCGTGAATGGGTGGAAAAATCCCTAAAAAGGTTTAAAAAATGCCTAAAAACGCAAAGGAGGTGTCCTATCAGGATGATAAGGTGTTCCTGAGTGGAAAGAAGGAACTAAAATCTTGGAAAATACTGGAATAAATACATATAAAACCCAAACATACAAGGCTCTCCACAGCAGAGTCTCCATTTTTGTTGTAGAGGAAAGTGTTCATATGGCTAGGGTTTAAGAGGCCATCAATATACTGGGGTTGAAAGATAGATGTACAATGTTCTATAAGCATATATAATAAATATTTAGAGATAATTAGAGTCTATACCTGATTAAATGAAGGCTGGTCCAAGCTTTCTCTATCCCTTCTTCTGCTCCTCTTCCCCAAGAGACCTACAAAACAGGTTATGCCTTCCTCAAACCAAATAAACCATATGAAAGGAGATTATGTTCAGTAAAACATGAAACCCTAAACTGATATACATCATCATATAATCAAAATAGAGATTCAAATACACATTGAACAATTATTTGGGAAGAAGAAGGACATCTCATCTTTATTAATCATGAAAATAAGTACAAGTATACCTTATCTTCAAGCTAGGCACCTCTCAAAACCTTGATCTGGTTGTGTTGCTTCTGTTCTCCAAGGAACTTAGCCTCCAAGATCTGCAACACAAGGAGATGGCTTCTAGGGAAAATGTGGGGGGAAAGAGAGTCCCAAATCCTCCATCATAACAATGCAAAAGTTCAAGTCCCTTCTCATAGACCTCTCTACCTCTATTTATATGTCTCTGAAGTGATAAGGTCGAAGACAAAGTAGTTACAACCGAAGGAATTAGTTGCACAACCACCCAAACTACCCAAAAATAAATAAACATACATTTTTACATGTACAAGACGTATTCATGGGTTGCAGTGACAACATTCGCGAATACAAAACGATAATCACGGGCTGTAGTGACAACAGTAGCGAATGCAAAGGGATTCACGACTTGAATTGCATAAAAGTTGTGAAGACAATAGTAATTCGGGGAATTCATGGGTAGAATGTGTAACATACACAAAACTGAACAATAAATATTTATTATTTATTTCAACAAAAAAATTATGTTAATTTTTATTGTAAAATTTTATGACCAAGTGGGTCAAGGATGACTATAATTGAAGAATTATTTATTTTAATAATTAATAAAGGAGACACCTATTCAGGGGACACTATTAAATGAGTGTTCACTAACCTACTAGGAGGAAGGATCACCTGTAGAAGGTTGGTTGACAAGTGGCAGCACTAACATTCACTTTCTAGTTGTTGCAGGAGCATAATCCCTAAAAACGTGGTCATGTTCCCTGAGAGGGGGAACTGAGATGGTGGCTCATTAAATTCCAAAACTAACCCAAAGACCTAGGAAATATTATGTAAACCATCAAATTGAGCAGGAGGCTCACCACTCATTTTGATTTCTAAGAGAATGAACTTTGTGACTACTACAAACTGAAAACTTAGGCACACAGAGAATTTGATGAGGGCATAACTAAAGTTTTTTGCTGAGTTAAGTATGCTATTGATTGCTAAGTTGCAGAAGTCTGCTGCGTGGCAGAGATATCCATCCTAGTGGTTCAGTGAGAAAGCTCGGGGGTCCTAAGAAAGTGATATGGCTATTTCAGGAAAAGGTTGGATAGAACAATCTCCCTTGGGTGTTAGTCCCTTTTCTGTAACACATCCAGGTTCCATCTCTATATCTGTAATATGTTATTTATTTCTGTTTAAATAAGATGTAATTATTTTCAAATGTGTTTATAGTTAAATGATATTTATTCAATTATTATTTGATGAACTATTTTCATAGAAACTGATTGACAGAGAAATGAATTTAAAATTATCTCTTGTATTTTTCCTCTCACCGAAGTGATGTGCTCTAGTACAGGAAGATATGAAATTAAGTCTGAATAGTAGTACCAAAATGATTGAATCATTGTGTATCTTAGTTATTACAGAGAATGGAAATGTTATGTTTTTATTTTGTATAAGCCTATGATAATTGTAAAATCTGGTGTTTTGTTAAATTTATAAGCCATAGCTCTTAATCTAAAAAGATAAAAATATTATAGACAATTACAGTTAGTAAAACCGAACCTTAAATTACAAATAAACTCTAAACAAAGAAATAGGTAAAGAGCTAATATATCATGTTTTGAATTAAAACTTGTCAGGTTAAACTTAATACCACAATGATCTTCTAAAGACAGTGTAACCAGATCTTGACACATTTTAACAACAAGTCGAGTTTGATAACATGCCATAGCCCTGATTTTTGGCTAAAGGCCATTTTGGCATTGTTATCTATACGAAAATTTTCAATAGAAGAAGGATTGCATATAGCCTTAGGGCTTAACTATTTTCAAAATAATATAGTTAATATGATTCTTTATAATAGTAATAAGAGTTCACCTACGGTCTCATGACCTGCTTAAACTTACAAAAAGAAAGTTAGATAATCAAAGTAATAGCTATCATAAGATCTCACAAAAATATTTATATTTAATAAGAAAAATAGGCAGAGCAGAGAATTTCTACTTCAACATAGATTTTAGTAAAGTGAGGTTTTCATAGCATTGTGACAATAACCTTATCCTAAAACCAACCATGGTATAGCTGACAACCCAGAAGAATAATGAGACAGTATATAAACTATAAACAAGTAAATTCATTGACACAAGTATCATTCTATTTAAGCTCTGTTTACACAATAAGTTAAACTAGAAATTCTCTGAAAACCCCCTTCAAGAAGTAAGAACATAGCTAACAGAGTTTTTGAAAATCGAATTCCTTTTTGCTAGAGGCCTCATGACCTTTCTCTTAAATCTTGTTGGAGAGGCTGAGACTCCATAGCTGAATCTTTCAATATTTAGGTTAATACTAAATAAACTTGTAAACAAAAAATATTTTACAAAGCACTATGACTGCATAGCCAGAGAAGCAATGCAAAATTATAAATAAAAGAGGGACTCAATAAATAGAGCATAGTATAAGTTAAAACAAAACCTCTAAGAAAAAACAAGGGTTATACACTGAGAAACCTCATGGGCTTGTCCCTTATCCTTTACATCGTAATATCAAACCAAAAGTAAATCTATGACAGTGGCTTCTTAATCAAGTGAGAATCAACCATAAGGCTACACAGTCTTATTGAATTACAACAACATGAAACAGTGCAATAAAAACAACAAAATAGGTAGTTGGATACCCAGTTGCTTTAAGAAAACAATGATACAACCTTTTTACAGATAACCTCAAAGATTTTTAAAAAGTAAGGCTCACAAACACAGTAAATAAATTAACTGAAACGTCTATATTATATTCCAAAATAGAAATATAAGTCTTTTCTGTTAAAAACCCCAAATCTCTCAAAGGATTGTGGCACAGTCGCAAGACTCCACAGTTAAAAACCATTTATTTAGATTATGGAATTATACAGTATCTTAAACCGAGTCTCAATACCGAAACCCTCACGAGTACTTCCAATCTTTAAACAAGTCTTAAAACCCACAAAAATATACAGAGTGGCATAGTCTTTTAGAAATACTCCACAGGTATTACACACACCGTTATAGTAAATAAACTTTTATATCAAAGTATTTATTATTACTTTCTTACAACAAACAGGAAAATATAAATAGGTCCAATCTGCGGAGGTTCTAACACACTCAAGAAACCTAGTTTTCTCCACAGATCCACTATAGTGTAAGACTACGAGTCTTACCGGTAAACTTGACTCCTCCAATTGATATCCAATAATGATCTCTTCTTAGTGGACTGTTTGTTGTTCATGCATGCACATTTGTAGAGGTTAAATAAATAAATAAAGAATTCTAAATGTTAAAGTGTGCCTAAAAGCTTAAAATACAGAGTGTGGGTTAATGAAAAAGACTTTACCTTGTTAACATTTTAGAGTCAAACGGAGTCACCAAATCTTTGCTAATTTCAGACTAAGGGTTGCCACCGCAAGCAAAGAAAATATGGTCAAAGTTCTGAAGGAGGCAAGGGCTGAGTTTCTTTTTAAAAAAGAAACCTCCATCGTTGTCCTCTGTTGAGATTATTGCAGAGCCAAGCAATAAGAGGCCGAGAGAATTTTCCAAAACATCATAAAAACTAGACAAGACAATATCAAAACAACTGTCGCAACTCTCGAGACTCATTAAGAACCAAAGGCCTCACTTTTTGTCCTTCTGCGACAGAGGGGTATCTTTAATACAATCACATGGATGGAACAAGAGTGGAGTTATGTTTTGTCCTTTGCATAAAGATATCACCATTGAAATATTTCTACCTAAGTCGACCATCGTATAATCTTCAAACCACTTTTTAATAAATTTTAAACCATATGATTAGCTTTGTAATATAGTGTGTTTTAGGTACAAGTTGTGAAACTTGTTGTTTGTGAGTTGTAGTCTGGTAGAATTTTCCAGAACATCATAAAAACTAGACAAGACAATATCAAAACAACTGTCGCAACTCTCGAGACTCATTAGGAACCAAAGGCCTCACTTTTTGTCCTTCTGCCACAGAGGGGTATCTTTAATACAATCACATGGATGACACAAGAGTGGAGTTATGTTTTGTCCTTTGCATAAAGATATCACCATTGAAATATTTCTACCTAAGTCGACCATCGTATAATCTTCAAACCACTTTTTAATAAATTTTAAACCATATGATTAGCTTTGTAATATAGTGTGTTTTAGGTACAAGTTGTGAAACTTGTTGTTTGTGAGTTGTAGTCTGGTAGTATAAGTTTATTTTTCCAAGACAAGTTGAACTCTTTAACCTACACTAAGGAAAGACGATTTTTCATGCATTAGCCTAAGAGGATAAGTAAGACTACGAAGTTTACTTATCAACTTTGTATAAGTTAAGAAAAACAATAAACGGTTGCTACGATAATACTTGCAAGAAAACATATAAGCAATGATGCCACAAGTTATTATCAATCAATATGTATTGACATAGTATCAACTAATGGTCATAAGTAAACATACAAACAATACACATTAATCATATAAATATTGCCGATTACCAAATCCCTTGTCCTTACGACAGAAGTCTAAGAAAGCATAACATCAATATGAATAATTTTTAGAAACTTCTAATGTTAAAATCAATAAGTAATTTTTTTTTAATTTATGAAAATTAGAGATGTTACATGTGGTATCAGAGCCAGGTTCCAACACTAGGCCTAATTGGCTCACTCGCATATAAGTAATAAAAACAATATACTAATTTTATTTTCCAATTATTTCTATCTAGAAATATAAAATCTGTTTTGCAGGAAATGGAGAATGCTGAAGCCTATGCTGAAAATGGTTCTCAGCATAATAACCCTGACAACTTTTATGTAGAACTGAATAATCCAGAATTACTACTAACAGTCAGAGAGTTAAAAGATGAGCTAAAAACTGTGAAACATGATAATGAAAGAATTTTGGAGCTGAATGAAATTCTACTGGACAAAATAATAACCAAGAAAAAGCTATAAGAAATGCTATCGAAACTGATTATGAAACAACATCCTATAAATGTAAAGGAAAGAAAGGAAAATATTCTAATAGTGAATCTTCTTTAGAGGTTAAAACAAGATCACGTAGGGAAAGGCACAATGCATAAGTGACTAGAAACCTAGGAGAAAGAAGTATAAACCCTACGAAGAGATTTCTGGAGAATTCAAAAAAAATAAAGCCTCCCATGTTTAACGGGGAAGTAGAGAAAGGAGAGGAAGCAAAATCTTGAATGTCAGGAATGAAGAAATACTTCTAGATTTACAACTATTCTCACAGACTAAATGCCAAAATGGCTATTTACAATTTAACCGAAAAAGATGATATCTGGTAGCAAGATATAAAGAGGGTCGAGAATTTGAAAGAGAAGTACTTAACCTGGAGAGTTTTTAAGAAGTATTGTAAAAGAAAGTTTCTATCTGAACAATACTACGAGGAAAGATACAAGAAGTTCTATGAATTAAAACTGGGTTCCATGTCCATGAAAGAGTTGAGAAGTAAGTTCTTAAGTCTGCTCAGATACGTACCTTACATAATAGATGAAAAACCTAAAATCCAACGGTTTTTAAGTTGTCTACCTACTAGCTTCAAAGATAGGATTGAGTTTGATAATCTGAAAAATTTGGAGGAAGCTATGAGAAAGGATGTTTTCTGTTATGAGTAGAGTATGAAAAGGGAAAGTTTACCTAACTGGAAGACTAAAAAGACAAGTCATTTTGACCAAAGAACAAGAGGATTCAAGTCAAACAAGAGTTTTGGGAGTAAATCTCAGAACTTATCCAAGAATAACTATCAGAAAAATGATTTTAAGAATATGGTACCCCAGAATACTGCAGCACCAAAAGGCAGGGATATGTCTAACAATTTGGTTAAAAATACTGAACAAAGGGAACCTATCAAATGTTGGGAATGTCAAGGACCACACTATGCCAAGTATTGTCTGAACCGAAAGGGGAACATCAACAACATACACACTATATAGGAAGAAGAGACAGTTGGAGATGTGGCAAACAAGATGCACAGAATAAATGTAGCTCTGGAGAATCAACAAGACGATCACCAAAATTCCATGGTGGAAGTGGAAGGTATCATACAATTTTTTTTTTGTTTCCACTTTAATTGATCCACGTGCAAGTTTAAGTTATATATCTCCTAGCATAGTGGAAAAGTGTAACTTATCTTTAAAAAAGTTTGAAAAATCCTGGTTCGTCCAATTAGCCACAGGAACTAAAAGAAAGGTGGTAAATTATGTTGAAGGTTGTAATTTGCTTATGAGTAAGTTTGAAACTTTGGTAAAGCTAAATGTGTTACCTTTAGGATCTTACAATGTCCTAATAGGTATGGATTGGCTTGAAAAACACCAAGTGATTTAAACTGTTTTAAGAAAACTTTTACTTGTTTGAATAATGAAGGAGAAAGAATTACTGTCATAGGAATACCTAGGAAGATATATGTTAGACACATCTCAGCCTTATAGATGAAAAATTTTGTAAGGAAGGGTTGTAAAGTATTTGATGTACACATTATAAATAATGAACAAATCGATAAAAAAGATAAACCAGGATTTGAGGATATTTTGATCTTGCAAGATTTTGCGTATGTATTCCTGGAAGAAATTCCAGGATTACCTCCTAAACAAGATATGGAATTTACAATCAAATTAGTACCTGGAGCGGTACCTAATTAAAAATCTCCCTATAGAATGAACATCTTGGAGCTGAATGAATTAAAATTACAATTACAAGAATTAATAGATAACAATTATGTAAGACCAAGTGTATCCCCTTAGGGAGCACCAGTCCTTTTTGTTAAAAAGAAAGACGATACTCTACATCTATGTATAGACTACCGTCAACTTAATAAAATGATGATTAAGAATATATATCCTCTACCCCACATTGATGATTTGTTCGATCAGATACGTGGAGCGACGATATTCTCAAAGATCAACTTAAGGTCTGGGTATCACCAAGTTAGAATTAAAGATGAAGACATAAAATAAAATCTATAATTGATTGGCCTGTTCCTAAGGATGTAACTGATGCATGATCCTTATGGGGATAACAGGTTATTATAGAAAATATATTGAATGATTTTCAAAGATTGCAAATCCTATAACTTCATTACAGAAAAAGGGTAAAAAAAAATTTTGGGATCAGAAATGCGAAGACAATTTTAATAAACTAAAAGAATAATTAACTACTGCACCCATTCTAAAAACAGAATACCCCGAAAAAGAATTTTTTGTATGCACTGATGCATGCAATTAAGGCTTGGGAGGGGTACTGACAGAGGAAGGTCATGGAATTGCATACGAATCAAGAAAATAAAAAACTCACGAAAAGAACTATGCAACTTATGACTTAGAGTTGGTTGCAATAATCCATGCTTTAAAAATTTGGTGTCATCACTTAATAGGTAAAATATTTCTGCTAATGTTTGATAACATAAGCCTAAAATATATGTTTGATAAGAAAAATATAAACGCAAGGCAAGCTATATGGCTAGCTTCCTTAGCGAATATGATTTCAAAATAAAACATATTAAAGGGAAATAAAATAAAATGGTTGATTCCCTAGGCAGGAATGCAGTAATAAGTTTTGTAGATGCCATTAACAATTATAAAACTGATTTGGAAGATAAATTGGAAGAAGGTGTTATCTCTCCAGGAAACTCCTCTAGGTTGCAGCTTGAGGATGCCTGGTAACTTAAATGTTTTTAGTGGTTTTTCTAAATGGATCAAGTCAGATGACCTAAAGGACCTCACACACTCAAGACGTGCATAAAACTCAATCAAAAGATAAGGCTTCTAACCACCAATGTTCAGAGGGTTGATAATAAGGTGAATAAATGGAGAACTTACTATGCTCGTAGATTCATATATAAATCAATCACATATGAATGGCTAATCATAACAAGGAAAAATACTTGCAATTCAACTCATCAACACATAGATAGGATGACAGCTATCTGGGATTAGATAAAAGGAATAAACTTGAATCAGACATTCAAGCACAAGTACAGAACATAAAAGAGATGGAACATGAACATATAATGGAAAAAGAGCTTATATTAAATGACGAATATAATGAGAAGCTTGATAACGATGAGGGTCTAAAATTATTCGAAGTCGAACCCTTGCTTCAACATAAGTCTTAGGCTTTATAGCATTTACAAATTTATTTCAGGTCCTGAAAAGTTGGATCTGATTTACTAAAAATAGATAAAATAACTGTTTTTGCAAAATTAGGTTAAAAAACCCTAATTTAAGTTCTAACCTATCTAACTCTAACACTTGTTCACTCCTTGAACTCTTTGATAACTGTAGTGATCACTAAAGTAGAGCTATGACCTGTTATCTGACAGATAAGTCACGGTTGGTAAAAAGCAGGTAGGGTTTGTGACCCATTTCACCTTGATGGCACCCTCAAAATTGGAACAGACCCCTTCCATCGGTGCCTTTGATCAATTTTCAGCTTCATAATTCACCCCTGAGGTGTTCGTACACATCAAAATAGGTTCTATTTGTAAACATATCATTCTGCACCCTTTTGTGCTTTCGGTGGTTAAGGAAACAAAATCCTGGGTCTGTAACCTGCCGAAAGATATGCTTTCGGTGGCTAATGAACAGCTGTTGCGTTCACCTAAGCCATCGAAATCTCTGTTTTTGCAAAATTTTAATCAGCCTTTTAATCATCCTTTTATAGCCTTTACCTATGTCCTTCCAGTATTTCTTTAATTTGCACAGGGTTTGACAGAACAACACCATCATGAGCTGCCTAAGGATCTTGAAAGCTTGATGTTGCCTCTACTAGGGTTTCTAGTGCAAAGTGATATTCAGAGCTAGGTTTTGAGTTTTTCTTTTGCAATGTTGACAGTATAATCATTCTGTAGATCCTAGAGCTGTCCTTCATTAATCTTAGATTTCTCCTTTTTAGCAGGACATACATCCCTCTCATTTCTAGAAGAGAATTGTGCAACTTAGTATTCTTCTTGGTTAAGATTGCATTATTTATTTTCATCTCTCTGTCTAAGACCTCTAGTTCATGTATTTTCCCTAGTAGCTAGTTGATTCTCTAAGACCTAGGTTTGCTTGAGGAAGTCTCTGCCATTGGTTCTTCTTGACCTTCCCTTGGTGTTGGTGAGGGAAATTCTTCATGTTCTGCTTCAACCTCCTTTGTTAGGTAACTTCCTGCTCCTTTTATTCTTCTGAGTCTGAGTAGGGTAGGTTAAGTATATTTTCACCTTGTGCTGGGGACTCCTTCTCCTTTCCACTAAAGTCCATATTTCTTTTCGCTTGGTTGGTTTTAGAAGTTGGAGAGGGCTGATCCATTACCATTGGTGAGATATCCCTCCTCTTCCTCTTACCACTCCTGGGAGTGGTGGACTTATTTGAAGGGGAATTTTCTTTGTCTTTTGGCTGTAAGATTGTTTCAAACTCATTCCAGAATAAGAAATATTTCCATGCTATGTTTCTTCTTTGCAGCAATTCTTGGACAATGAGTTTTATCAGACCATGGTGAGATAACCTCCCTGTGATTTTGGTGGGTTGGGCCTTGACATGGTGGGCCATCTTGGTTAGGCTCTTGTGGAGGTAGAAAGGAGGGTTTAAAGGGATTATGCCTGTAAAATGGTTCATCAATTAAAAGTGGTATATCATGACCTTATTATACCTACCTTCACAGGTTATATAAACCATGATTTCTTTCAATAACTGCTGCCACTTATCCTTAATCCAGGTGGATGGGATGCTTTTCTTCCATACTACATTCTTGTGCTCAAGCTTTAAGTAGGACTTGAATTCCACATCCTTAGTAATGGTTGTCTTGAACCATTTATCCCCAGTCCTTGGGAGTTTTGCTACTTCTACTATTAGGTTTTCATCAACCTAGAACTCTTCCTTGCATATCAATGCCTTAGAGCCATCAAAAGAAAGAGCAAAGGCTTCTGCCACTTGCTGGTGGGAACCCTGGATTTTCTCACAGAACTTGTAACAGCCTGCATCTTTGAAGAATTGGCATACTTCTGGATGTGACTCAATATAGATAATGTCACCTTACTCCTATCTGAGGGCAGGTCCTCCTCCTTTCTTCATCTCTAGACTGTGCTCTTAGTACCTGTAAAAATAAAAATTCAAATTTTGTGAAGGAGATTAGCATGCTGATTTCAGGGGTGGCTTGGAGCAATGAGGATGCATGCAGATAAATGTGGAGTGTACTGAGGATATGGTGCTGATTTTGAGGGGTTAATCAGTCAATTGGTACTTGATTAAGATGATGAAAAAATCTGGTGAGAAACATGAGATAGCTAGTACAACAATGATTTAACTAGAACTTGATGTTTCGTGGTGGTTCAACTGTAGTCGTGGGATAGATGGAGTGTAGGATAGGGTTTTGGTCTCTATCAGTCACTTCAGTTCAATAACAACCTTTTATTCACCAACTCATGATTTTTATGCAGTCCCCCAGTCTTTTCAGTAGTTAAGTGCTTGATCATGATGTTCCTCATGCCGATGGTGTTTGATTTCAATGGATATGCTAACTATTTTCCTCTTTTGGTGCTTTCGACGGTTAAGGATATCTTAGGTCTAATTTGTAAGATGCTGAAAGCTAGGCTTTTCGGTGGCTAATGAACCGTTGGTACGTTCGCCTAAGCCACCGAAAGCTCCTTTTCCAAAATTTCATTAAAACTGAAGTCAATGGGCTTTCGGTGGTTAACATCTTCCTAGACCAAATTGTTAAGCTATCGAAAGATGGGATTTTTGGTGGCTAATGAACTGTTCAAAAGTTTTCCTAAGACACAGAAAGCTCCCTTTCCAAAATTTCATTAAAAATGAAGTCAACCAGCTTTCGGTGGTTAACACAGTCCTGATTCCAAATTGTTAGCTGCTGAAAGCTAGGCTTTTCGGTGGCCAATGAACTGTTGAAAAGTTTGCCTAAGCCACTTAAAGATAAAATTTCAATTTTATTGAAGAACAAAACACCAGGCATTCCAATTTTGTTAGTCACCGAAACATCTTTCATAATATACCCTGAAACCTTCACTACTTATGTAAAAATAAATTGTCTGAGTTTGACCTATTGAAAATTAATTTATTTAGGAGATAACATGTGGCTCCTACTCGGGGATGGGAACCTCCCTGTGAGTTACCAAGAACCCCAAACCAAAATGCCTTTCCTAAAAAATAATAATTAAACCTATCTTCTACTGTTCCATTGGGCATGGAGTTTATTTTGTAAAAAAAACAAAAATAATCAACTAAATAATATTTTACAATAACAAGGCCTTAAAGCCTCAGATGAAATAGAGTTTCAGAAATCGCCCATTTACTGGGCCATCAAACACCTCATCTCCTTCCATATTTTGCAATTTGAAGGTGTTGTTCTGCTGCACTTGAGCTATCACAAAAGGGCCTATCCACAAAGAGTCAAACTTTCCATGCTTTCCTTTGTCTTGCTAGACAGTATCCCATTTGAGAACCCAATCTCCAACCTGAAAGTTGTCCATCTTTTCCCTTTTGTCAAAAATAATTTTGATCTTATTTTGATGAGCTTTTGAGTTTTCCATCACCTGTTACCTGACTTGTTGCAACTCCACCAAATCAAGCATCCTCCTCACCATGTCATTTGGTTCATCCTGTTCCTCCTGAAAGAATCTTGCAATTGGAAAAATCAGCTAAATGGGAAAAATGGCCTCTGTACCATAAACCAACTTGAAAGGAGAAGTCCCTATGGATCTCTTCTTAGTCACTCTATCATCCCATAGAGAAAACTTTAGCATAGAATCCTAGCTCTTCTAATTATTCTCTGATAGTTTTCTGATGATTCTAACTAGGATTTTATTGGATGACTTAGCAAGGACATTTCCTTGAGGGTAATAGTAAGTGGAATGCACCAATTGAATGCCCATTGACTCACACATGTTAACCAATTCCCCGGATTTGAAAGCTGGTGCTTTATCAGTCACTAGCCTTATTGGGCAACCAAACCTGATAAAGATGTTCTCATATAAAAACCTCATGATGACCTGGTGAGTGGCATTCCTTGTAGGGACTGCCTCTATCCACTTGGTGAAATAGTTAGTGGCTACTAGGATCCACTTGTGCTGAACACTTGATGAAGGATTAATCTTACCTATGAAATCAAGACCCCACTGCTGGAAAGGACCATTCACTACAATAGGTCTGAGGGGAAAGGATTTGAGCTGCTGCTTTCCTATGAATCTTTGGCACTTGTCACAGGTTCTTACAAAGGTACATACATTAGAAAAAAGAACAGGCCATTAGTACCTAGCCCTCAGAATCTTGTGGGATGTGGTCTTACAGTATTGATTTCCCCCACTTGTGCTTGAATGAAATTGATGCATGACCTGGACTGACTCTTCTTTATCTAAGCATCTCAGCAAAACAACAGAAAGATCTCTCCAATACAGTAGCTTATCAATTACATAAAACTTAACATTCTTAAGCTTAAGAGATCGTGCCTGATTTAGACTAAGTCCAAGGGGAACTTCTAAATTTTGCAAGAAATGAATAATACCTAAGTACCACTAACATGAGGACAAGTTCTCAGATACTTTTTGACGGTCATGCTACTCCTCAACTGTTTCTGCTGCTATTTCTGCTACTGCCTCAGTCTGCAAGTTGGTTGAGCTTATGCCCATGAGATTCATTCCTAGTAGCTCATAATTTTATTCTTCCATAAGATTATCTAGGCCTAGTACTTTCACCATCTTTGTAGGATTTACTTCTATGTCAAACTCAATCAGCTTTACTACCCACTTGGCTCTCTTTCCATCAATATCAATTTGTGTCAAAACATCCTTCACATTAGTTGAAGGAACATAAGTCAATACCTTTGCGTGTAAAATGTAAATTCTAAAGGCTTTTAGTGACTTGATTAGAGCATAGGCCTACTTCTCAATAGGATCATACTTCAATTCAGCATCCCTCAATCTTTTGATAAAAAAGGCAATGGGGTATTCAAGGCATTCATCATCTTTTTATAACAGAACTGTTGCCACTGTGTCATAGGATGCAAAGGAGAAAATGTAGAAACCCTTGGTGTAGTCTGGACTAATTAGAGTGGGAGATTCCATGATAACCTTCTTGATGTCTTCAAAAGAGATTCTTGCTTTCTCTGTCCATTTGATTTTAGCTTCCTTCCTCAACATAGAGGTTATGTACTTTATTGACTCAGAAAAGTTTGGGATAAACCTCCTGACAAAAATTATATTACCTAGAAATGACTGAATATCCCTTTTTGACCTAGGTATGGACAACTTTTGGATTGATTCAACTCGAACATGATCAATCTTCACACCTTCACTTGAAACTATGTGACCTAGGAGTTTGTCCTCACTTAGTGCAAATTGAGACTTCTTCGGGTTCAGAGATATCCCAAATTTTCTACATTTCAGAAACACCCTCCTCAAGTGCTGCAAATGCTCTTCATGGATGTTGGAGTAAATAGTGAGGTCATCAAGATATATGAGAACAATTTTTTCTTTCAACCCCACAAAAGCTATATCCATGGCCCTCTAGAAAGTGTCCCCAGCATTCATCAGCCCAAATGGAATTTTGGCATTCATCAACCCAGTTTTTTCTTGGTCATCAGGGTGTACAACAGCTTGGTTGTATCCAGAGAAACCATCTAGGAATGACATGACACTAGAACCTGAGAATCTTTGCAACATATGTTCCATCTTGGGTAATGGATAGTTGTCTTCCTTGGAGCATTTGTTCAGGTTTCTGAAATCCACACATAACCTAATATCCCCGTTCTTCTTCCTTACCACCACTAAATTTGCAATCCATTTGGAATACCTTATGGGAATTATGATTTTGGCTTTAAGCAAATTTTGGATTTCTTTTTCAATCACAGGAAGTAGGAGAGGACTAATGGATCTTAGCTTCTATTTGAAATGGGCGGTGTCCTTTTCCAGGGGAATCCTATGTTGGATGATTCTAGTGTCATAGGTTTTCAGGTCACTGTATTCCCAGGCAAAGATATCAGCAAACTCTTTCATCAGACTATAAGAATTTTGACCTCTGATCAACAGTCAACTTAGTGGACATATTTATGGATTTTCAATGACTTTGGATACCTATGTTTTGCTCTTGGAAAACAAGATCTTTCTCCTTTTTGGCAGGTTTAAAAGGGAAATCATTATGATCAAATAGATCTTCCAAGGGTACCAGACCCCGAGGTGTATAATTACTAGGCAACTAAACAATGTTCTGATCACCTACTTTATCTTTTAACTTGAGCCTCTGATATTATTCCATATTTAGGTTTTCTTGATCAATATGCATATTAGAAAAATTCATCTACTACTTGGAGGAATTTACTAAGCTCATCATCATTCTCAAATACCTTCCAAAATTTCACATTATCAGGTAGGGATGTCCTGTACTTAACCTTGATATCCTAGCTCAGTTTAGGAGGCAAAGGGGGAACAAACATACTTGCAGAGACAACAAGGGAATCAACTAGATGGTTCGTAGCTCTAGGTATGTATGAGAGGTCAAAAAACATGAAAGATTCCCCGAGTTTCCATACCTCATCTCGGTAAGCCTCCAGTCTAACATTCTTTGCTTGAAAAGTGTTGTTGACCTGCTGTATGATAAGATCTGCAGGCACATGAGCCCCATTTCCTTGGAATCCTTGACTCCTGACAACAATGTTTCATATTCTTCTATATTGTTAGTAGTATTGAAATCAAGTTTATAAGACAGATGGATAGTCTCTTTTGATGGAGAAATCAAAACTACACCTGCACCTGCTAAGGCTTGAGTACTGGCCCCATAAAAAAACACGCTCCAGACAGAGGTGGTTACTTCCTTAGGTGGCTGATAGGTAGGCTTTGTGAGATGTATGGATGTTGGCTGGGAATCATCTATCTGCAGGATGCATGCCCCAAATTCTGTGTCTACTGCATATATGGGATGGTTTATAGAGTTCTTGGCATTACTGATGATGCAGGTGAACTGGTTCTCCTTGTAGAGTCTCTTGGTCTCCCCTTCAAACATTGGGATTTTAGCATATGTAAGGTCCATCTGAAGGGTACCACCCAGCCTTTTACTCCATGAGCGAGACAAAAGGAGGCCAAACTTAGGTGGGATTTCAGCCACTACTATGTCCATCACTATACCTTTTGAAGGAATCTGGGAGAGGTTTATGACAAGGTCTTTGATGAGGCACAAGCATTTGAACTTCCTGGAGTCAAATGAGAATAGATCATGGTAGGGTTTTTTAATGCTGAGGCCAAGCTCATCCATCACTGCTTTTGGCATTAGGTTATGGGAAGCTCCTGATTCCAGCAAACAATTGTGAAGGATTTTATCATGGATGTTCAAAGATACATAGAAAGGTGGGCAAGACTCATCCAGCTCTTCAATCATAGGACCTAGGATTACTGTGGGATTATCATCTTGCCAATTCACAAAGTCAGCATCTATGGGCCTCCTTGGTTGAAGATATTTTAGTATGGATGACTTGAAGGCATCATTCTTCATCAATTCTATCAAGGGAAAAGGGATTTTTAACTTCTGAATTTCTGACTCAAGATTGAAAGCATAGGATAATTTGTCAGAAGATCTTACCTCTTGTGGCATGGATTTGAGCTGAATAGGATCATGGGCTGATTGTTTTAATGGCCTTTGCTTCTATTTTGGAGGGACAATCATCTTCTTCATAGGAGCAACAATATTTTTAGCAGGAAGAGTAGGCTTCTTTGTGGGGGAAGGACCCTTCTTCATAGGAGCAACAATTCTGAATCTCAAATTATAACCGTCCTGATCATCTGCCTGATATAAAGATTCTTCCATGATATGCTCATTCATGAGGGCTTTCTCATAGTCTTCTTGTGTCAGGAAAGAGAGATCGCCTTCATCTTCCATACAGTTGATATTGTCTTTTGCCTCTTCTTCTTCCTAAGTGAACTCTAGTTCTTCTTCTAGTACAACATTCTGAAAAGGAGCTCTGATCCTTTGATCCTCAGCTTGATTCCTATCCCTTTGAAGGATCTGAGCTGGTGGGTTGTTTCTTCTGTAAGGGACACAATTAGGGTTTCTATTAGAAAAATCATTTAGCCATTTACCCCTCACAGGTATTTGCCCTCAGTATTTAAGTCTAGACATTTCAACTATCAGACTGTCCAACATTTTGGCCATTTTCTCTATTTTTTTCTCTGATGAAGAAGCCCCTAGAGGGTTTGAGGGTTGCTTCTTCCTGTCAATTTTTCCTTTAACCTTCTAAGATGCAACGATATTGGACTCAACTTCAAGGGAAACCTCTTGCATGAGTGATAGAGAAGATGATCTTCTTTCTTTGAGAAGAAGACATAATTCTCAATCAAAGGCATTGGCATAGGTGATTTTGGATGAAGTTTCAGTTGGCTTGATCTCAGCAGGGATCTTGCTGAACATCTTGTTAAATATTTTGGTGAAGTTAGAAACAGACTCACCATTCTCTCTCTTCAAATTGCTAAAATCAGTGATATAGTAAAGGCGGTCTCTTCTCTCTCCCCAATGCTTCAAAAACGTGTCATCTAGGGCTTCAATTTCTGCTATTGATCCAATAGGCAACTCTTTGAACCATTTCCTATCCTGACCATCTAGACTTTGCACAAAATCCCAGTCCACACATCCTCTTGTTCAATGTTTATGTTCTCAGCATAACTGTAGAATTCTTCTAGGTGTTCTTCAACTATGAAATCTCCCTCTCTAGTAAACTTAGGAATGTATTTGAGATAATATCCAGTAGGCATATCATAGAGGGGTTAGGAAAATTCAGAGGGGTGTATCTGGAAACAAGTATCCTTTCCATTTTGGTCAGAGGGGCAGCCATATTGGAAATGGGTATGGAAAGGGAAAAAGAAGATACTGCTGGTGTGAGTGGTAGCTGAGAGAGTATTCGAGGTGGATTTATCTTAGTGGAGTCACCAGGGATTGGATCTACACAATCAATAGTACTTGAAGATTCCTCAACCCTAAAATTTTCTGATTCAACTATAAATTCCTAAGAATTATATGTTTCAGCAGAAGAATATTGAAATGGAGGTATATTTGATATAACAACAGAAATTCCTCTTGAAATACCTGATGTAGCTCCCCTTCTAGCTCTGGAGGTCTGTCTTAGTGAAGCCATATCTCTTCTAGATCTGAAACAAGTGTTACTGGTGGTCCTTGAGGGTTTACTCTGGTACTTGGTCTTCTTGAAGCCACCTTATTCCAATGGAGTCCCCAGATAGATGATTACAACCAGAATAGTGTCCAGACTTTGTCTATCATCAAAGTGGGATCTATGTCATCTCCTAGGGAAGCTTATCTTCAATCTCTTGTCCCTAGCAACGGCACCAATTTTTTATCTCTCCAGGAAACTCCTCCAGGTTACAGCTCATGGATGCCTGGTAACGTAAATGTTTTTAATGGTTTTTCTAAATGGATCAAGTCAGATGACCTAAAGGACCTCAGACACTCAAGACATGCATAAATTTCAATCAAAATATAAGGATTCTAACCACCAATGTTCATAGGATTGATAATAAGGTGAATAAATGGAGAAATTACCATGCTGGAAAATTCATATATAAAGCAATCACATATGAATGGCTAATCATAACAAGGAAAAATACTTGCAATTCAACTCATCAACACATAGATAGGATGACAACTATCTGGGATTAGATAAAAAGAATAAACTTGAATCAGACATTCAAGCACAAGTACAGAACAAAAAAGAGATGGAACATGAACATATAATGGCAAAAGAGCTTATATTAAATGAGGAATAACATGAGAAGCTTGATAATGATAAGGGTCTAAAAGTCTCTGAAGTCGAACCCTTGCTTTAACATAAGTCTTAGGATTTATAGCCTTTACAAATTTATTTCAGAGCCTAAAAAGTTGGATCTGATTTACTAAAAATAGATAAAATAATTGTTTTTGCAAAATTAGGTAAAAAAAACCCTAATTTAAGTGCTAACCTATCTAACTCTAACACTTTTTCACTCCTTGAACTCTTTGATGAATGTAGTGATCATTGAAGTATATCTATGACCTATTATCTGATAGATAAGTCACGGTTTGTCAAAAGCAGGTAGGGTTTGTGACCCATTTCACCTTGATGGCACCCTCAAAACCAGAACAGAGCCCTTCCACCGGTGCATTTGATCAATTTTCAACTTCATAATTCACCCCTGAGGTGTTCGTACCCATCAAAACTAGTTCTGTGTGTAAACATATCATTCTGCACCCTTTTGTGCTTTCGGTGGTTAAGGAAACAAAATCCTGGGTCTGTAAGCTGTCGAAAGCTCTGCTTTCGGTGGCTAATGAACTGGTGGTGGGTTCTCCTAAGCCAACGAAAGATCTGTTTCTACAAAATTTTAATCAACCTTTTAATCATCCTTTTACAGATTTTACCTCTGTCCTTTTGGTATTTCTTCAATTTGCATAGGGTTGACAGAGCAGCAGCATCATGAGCTGCCTCAGGATCCTGAAAGCTTGTTGCTTCCTCTGCTAGGGTTTCTAGTGCAAAGTGAGCTTGGTAGCTAGGGTTTGAGTTTTTCTTATGTAACCTCGATAGTCTGATCATTCTGTAGAGCATTGAGTTGTCCTTCATTAATATTAGATTTCTCCTTTTCAGTAGGACATACATCCCTCTCATTTCTAGAAGAGAATTGTCCAACTCAGTATTCTTCTTGGTTAATATTGCATTATTTCGTTTGATCTCTCTAGCTAAGACCTATAGTTGGTTTATTTTCCCTAATAGCTGGATGGTTCTCTAAGACCTAGGTTTTCTTGAGGAAGTCTCTGCCATCGGTTCCTCTTGACCTTCCCTTGGTGTTGGTGAGGGAAATTATTCATGTTCTACTACAACCTGCTTTGTTAGGTCAACTTCCTGCTACTTTTCTTCTTCTGAGTCTGAGTAGGGTAGGTTAAGTATATTTTCACCTTGTGTTGGCATTCCTTCTCCTTTCCAATGAAGTCCATATTTCTTTTGGCTTGGTTGGTTTTAGAAGTTGGAGAGGGATGATCCACTGCCATTGGTGAGATATCCCTCCTCTTCCTATTGCCACTCCTGGGAGTGGTGGACTTCTTTGAAGGGGACTTTCCTTTGTCTTCTGGCTGTAAGCCTATTTCAAACTCATCCAGAATAAGAAATATGTCCATGCTATGTTTCTTCTTTGCAGCAATTCTTGGACAATGAGTTTTATCAGACCATGGTGAGATAACCTCCCTACGATTTTGGTGGGTTGGGCCTTAACCTGGTGGGCCATCTTGGTTAGGATCTTGTGGAGGTAGAAAGGCAGGTTTAAAGGGCTTCTTCCTATAAAACGGTTCATCAATTTTAAGTGGTATATCATGACCATGTTATACCTACCTTCACAGGTTATATAAACCAGGATTGATTTCAATAATTGTTTCTACTTCTCCTCAAGCCAGGTGGATGGGATGCTTTTCTTCCATACTACATTCTTGTTCTCAAGCTTTAAGTAGGACCTGAATTCCACATCCTTAGTAATGGTGGTCTTGAACCATTTCTCTCTAGTCCTTGGGAGTTCTGCTACTTCTGCTATTAGGGTTTCATCAACCTGGAACTCTTCCTTTCCTATCAATGCCTTAGAGCCATCAAAAGAAAGAGAAAATGGTTCTGCCACTTGCTAGTGGGAACCCTGGATTTTCTCGCAAAACCTGTAACATCCCGCATCTTTGAAGAATTGACATAATTTTGGATGTGACTCAAGATAGCTAATGACACCTAACTCCTGTATGAAGGCAGGTCCTCCTCCTTTCTTCATCTCTGGACTGTGCTCTTAGTACTTGCAAAAATCAAAATTCAAATTTTGTGAGGAGATTAGTGCACTGGTTTCAGGGATGGCCTAGAGCAGTGAGGATGCATGTATAGAAATGTGGAATGTATTGAGGATATGGTGCTAATTTTGAGGGGTTAATTAGTCGATTGGTACTTGAGTAAGATGATGAAAAACTTTGGTGATAAACACGAGATAGCCAGTACATCAATCATTTAACTGGAACTTGATGTTTTGTGGTGGTTCAACTGCAGTCATGGGACAGATGGAGGGTAGGCTAGGGTTTTGGTCTCTATCAGTCACTTCAGTTCGATAACGACCTTTTATTCACCAACTCATGATTTTCTGCAGTCCCATAGTCTTTTCGGCGGTTAAGTGCTTGATCATGACGTTCCTCATGCTGACGGTGTTTGATTTTGATGGATATGCTAACCATTTTCCTCTTTTGGTGCTTTCGGTGGTTAAGGAGATCTTGGGTCTAATTTGTAAGCTGTCAAAAGCTAGGATTTTCGGTGGCTAATGAACTATTGGAACGTTTGCCTAAGCCATCGAAATATCATTTTCCAAAATTTCATTAAAAATGAAGTCAACAGGCTTTCGGTGGTTAACACAGTTCTGAGTCGAAGTTGTTAGCTACCAAAAGCTGGTCTTTTCGGTGGCTAATGAACTGTTGAAAATTTTTCCTAAGCTATCGAAATCTAAACTTTCAAATTTCTTGAATAACAGAACACCAGGCATCCAATTTTGTTAGTCACCCAAACAACTTTCATAATATACCCTGAAAACTTCACTACTTATGTAAAAATAAATTGTCTGAGTTTGACCTATTGAAAATTAATTTATTTAGGAGATAACAGAAGGAATAAAGAGGGACCCAGAATTCTAGAATTTAAAAGAAAAGGTAACTCAGAATATATCTGCAAATATAATTAGAGACTACAGTTTTATTGAAAAAGGTTTAATACTGTTTAAAAATAGACTTTATGTACCAAGTATACTGGAAGCTAAGCTGATGTTTTGAATGAAATACACAAAAGTTCTTATTTTGGACATCCAGGGTATCAAAAGATGGTAACAATGCTGAGAAAAGAGTACTTTTTTCCTAACATGAAAAATGAGGTTGCTGAATTGTTAGCTAGGAGTATCGAATGTTAGCAAGTTAAAGCTGAAAATAAACACTCAACAGGCCTTTTACAACCATTAACAATTCCAAATTGGAAATGGGAAGAAACCAGTCTTTACTGTGTAACTGGTTTACCTAAAACCCAGAAACATAATGATTTAATAATGGTAGTTGTGGATAAATTATGTAAAGCAGCACACTTTATCCTTGTTAAAACAACTTATACAACTGCTAATATTGCTAACATTTTTATGAAAGAAATCTTTCGTTTGCATGGAATTCAAAAGGTAATAATTTCTTACAGAGATCCTAAATTTACTGGTAATTTTTGGAAAACTTTATTTAAAGGATTAAATACTAAATTGAATTTCAGTACTTCTTATCATCTGCAAATGGATGGATAAACAGAAAGAGTCATGCCGACCTTAAAAGAACTCCGAAGGAATTCCAAGTAGGTGAGCACGTGTTTGTTAAGTTTAAACCAAGAAAGAGCTCCTTTAAACTAGGGAGATGTGCTAAGTTAGCACCCAGGTATTGCAGATCATTTGAGATATTAGCAAGAGTGGGTCTAGTGGCTTATCAAATAGCTTTGCCACCTAATCTTAGGATACACAATTTTTTTCACATTTCTATTTTTAAAAAGTATATGCATGATGATACTCATGTGATTGACTGGAACGTGATTCAGGTAGAACCAGAAGGAGATTTTCTAGTGGAACCAGATTGTATTCTCGACGGGAGGGAAATTTTTCTTCGAAATCGCACCATTAGACAGGTAAAGGTGCAATGAAAAAACCTCAGTCCATATGAAGCGACCTGGGAACTAGAGAGCGATATGCGGGTGGCATATCTAGTTGTGTTCAAAGAAGACTCAGAATAAATTAAGCAACATTGAGGACAATGTTGAGCTTAAGGGGGGGTGTTTGTAACATACCCAAAACCGAAAAATAAATATTTATTATTTATTTCAGCAAAAATATTATGTTAATTTTTATTGTAAAATTTTATGACCAAGTGGGTCAAGGATGACTGTAATTGAAGAATTATTTATTTTAATAATTAATAAAAGGAGACACCTATTCAGGGGAGACTGTTAAATGAGTGTTCACTGACCCACTAGGAGGACGGAGTAGATGTAGAAGGTTGGTTGACAAGTGAAAGCAATAGCATTTACTTTCTAGTTGTTGCAAGAGCACAATCCCTAAAAAAGTGGTCATGTTCACTAAGAGGGGGAATTGAGTTGGTGGCTCATTAAATTCCAAAACTGACCCAAAGACCTAGGCAATCTTATATAAACCATCAAATTGAGGAGGCTCACCACTCATTCTGATTTCTAAGAGAATGAACTTTGTGACTACTGCAAACTAAAAAGTTAGGAACACAGAGAATTTGATGAGGGGATAGCTAAAGTGTTTTGTTATGTTAAGTCTGCTACTGACTGCTAAGTTGTAGAAGTCTGTTGTGTGGCAGAGATCTCTCTCCTAGTGGTTCAGTGAGCAATCTTGTGGGTCCTAAGCAAGTGATTTAACTGCTTCAATAAAAGTTTGGGTGGAACAGTCTCCCTTGGGTGTTAGTCCCTTTTCTGCAACACATCCAGGTTCCAACTCTATATCTGTAATATGTTATTTATTTATGTCTAAATAAGATGTAATTATTTTCAAATGTGGTTATAGTTAAATGATATTTATTCAATTATTATTTGATGAAGTATTTTCATAGAAACTGATTGACAGAGAAATGAATTTAAAGTTATCTCTTGTATTTTTCCTCTCACCGAAGTGACATACTCTAGCACAGGAAGATACAAAATTAGGTTTGAATAGTAGTACCAAAATGATTGAATCATTGTGTATCTTAGTTATTAAAGAGAATGGAAGTGTTATGTTTTGATTTTGTACAAGCCTATGATAGTTATAAAATCTGGTATTTAGTTAAATTTATAAGCCATATTTCTTAATCTAAAACGATAAAAATATTATAGACAATTACACTTAGTAAAACCAAACCTTAAGGGTGTGTGCAAGAAGTTGAGGGAAATTTTAGATGCAATGGTGGAGCGAAGTCAATCACTCTTGATCCAAAAAAAAAAATCATCCCAAGCAACACCGAACCTACCAAGCCTAGTCCCAAGGCTGGTAATAGGCATGCCAACTAGGATAGTAAGATAAATTGCGCCTCCGTTTTAGTGAAGAAAATCACGTGCGCGATTTCCTTCACTAAAACGGAGGCACGATTTCGAAAGCCTGTTTTTTTTATAAATTGGCCGAGGCTGTATTTTTCTCATAACCGTGTGGCTATTGGACGAATGAGGACCAACTCTCGACTGTGCAAACGCGATTTTGGGTGTTCTTGAGCCCTCCATCTCCACCTTTGGATAAACCTCCCCTTTGTGAGGTATTTCCTCATTTCTTTTCATGTTTTTTTCATTTTCTTCATCAATTTATTTGCCCTAGATTGAAAAATTAAACCATATTAAATTAAATTATGGCCATTTGAAACAAAAACCCAATGGAATTGCCCAATTGAAACAAAAATCCAATGGAATTGGCCAATGGAAACAAGAACCCCAATGTAATTGGCCAATAGAAACCAATTCCTCAATTTAATGATAAAAATGAAATAATTTTGATTATTTAACAAAATTCCCATGCCCAACGGAAACCAAAACCCTAATTAACTCAAAAAACAAATGAATATATTGGGATTTTTTCCTTGTTATTTTTTTTTTGGGACATTTTGTACACTCTAATGTTGAGTCTTTAAGTTGTGCATTTTATATAGTTGGTTGTGATATGATCCAAACCATCCCATTGTATCTATGATAACAATTATTGATGTAGGAATTGACAAGTGGCCTCATCTAAAGGAATTTACC
>LPNX010102576.1:0-13345 GCA_001517045.1 Pseudotsuga menziesii | reverse complement strand
AATCACTATTTCCATATGCATATTCACAAGGATCCTTGTGAATCCATACCAAAATCCATAAATAAACACCTTATAATTTTGATGAAACTTCTCGAAGTTTTTCTTCCAAGAACATCAATAAACACCTAATAGTTTTAATGAAACTTCCCAATCCAAGTGTCAAAATAAGGTATAGTTCAGCTTCCCATGCTTTTAACAAATATTTCGTCTTGAACGAAGGGTACTTTTTGGTTTTAAGGTCAAGACAACAAAGTTCAACAATAGACTCTATGAAGGTGAAGATACCTAGGTAGGTTGATGTATTTGATTAAACATGCCAATCACATACTAGATCATACATGATATTTAATCCAGTGGAACCCTTGCAACCATAAAATCCATAAAGTTCTGCTAAATAGCCTTTGGATTCCAAAAAAAATCACACTACAACAAATAATTACATATCTAACAAAATCGTTGCCTATGCTGGTATTTTATTCATCAACAACACATTATGCCACCTATTCTTTACTGTAAAAGTCAAGATCAATTTTTAAATTTACATGATAGATTTAGTTTATATGTCAATAGTTATACAGTTTTCAGTTCTTAGATATGTCATTATATCATGTGTTTATATTTCTAATGATATTTTATTTGTATTTATGATTGCAGTGGCTACTATGGATCGTAACAATGCGGAGATACTGAGGTTCATTGGCCATTTGAGAGAGATTGGTTCGGCTTGGAGGGGTGGAGATGAGGTCCATCGCTCCTTGTCAGATTAATTGTTATCTATTGTTGATACAATCGCAATATCGAATGATACGTTGTATAGCATCGCATCTTATAGGGAGAGGAAAAGGAAACAATATGCTGATGGGTTGAGTTACAATGAGGTAAAAAAGCTTAAAATAACAAAACAAGTCATCTATTCATTGTTTAGACTGCTTGGGATAGATGACATCCCGGAGATTAGTAGGCCACATATTTCTATTGAGTTGTGCACTTTTCCACCCATCAAAGACAATTGGATGGATAGGTGGTACATGGTTTTTGACATTCCCCCTCACAAGAATAGGGAAGTACCGATGTACTTCCTCCGAAAATTGTATGCAGAGTTTGTGATGGGGAAACATGTCAACTATTTTGACATGTTGGACTTCCATGGAGTTGGTAGGGGAATGCCCCAACATCGAACCCATGCTAGGCATAGAGATGCCAATCCACAGATAGCTGCACCCCGTGCCCAGCTACCGAGGGCAGACATCCCTCCTACACATGACATGGTTTCCCAGACATAGGATGCATTTTTTACTCTAGCTGAGATGGTCTCTCGACACATGGCCACTATTGACCAGAGAGCGCCCTCTTCCTCTGCTGGTGTACAACCACCAGCTTCTGGTGGTGGAGGGACATCTGTTGGTGGGGATAGACCGACATCCCATGTTCCTCAAAGCGAGCCGCACGTCTGTACATCGTGTGGGGGACCCTGTTATGGTCCTGGACCAAGACATGGTACCACTACGATGACTGGTGGTCAGGTAAGGACATTGTTTTAAAACTCTGTTATTGTTCAATTTTTAATTGTTCCATACCATATCTAACATATTAAAAGATTCGTAATATATATGCAATATTTACTCTTGCAGGAGATTGATGCCTCTCACGAGGGTGGTACTACACCCGGTGTGGTTGTACTCGAGACCCAGAGAACCACAATTGAGGTAATATTTAAACACTTGTCATTTTGTTATTACATGTATAATTTTGTTAATGCATGTGTTAGTCTTGATTAATTTATTAAAATGTCTAATATTTACAATTTTTGAAGTTGCAGGAACCCCACTTAGAACGTGATGCTGAAGACATTGATATCAACAACATAGTCCAAGGTGGAATTTACGACTACTTGAAGAATGTAAGTACATGGGTTATGATTGAATCTTGTTCGAATTATTTAAATTTATTACTGTACACTCCTTTATAGATCGCTAATGTAAATATATTTTTTAAACTTGTAGATGCTAGAGGCATCTGAAGAGGGGCAAGAAATTGATGGAAGTGGTCACTCCCATGGTGGAGATATGTCCCAAGAAGGGGTAAGTATATTACAACATGTTATTTTTTCAGTACATATTATTCCATCCATTCAAATCCATGTCTAACTATGGTAACACTTTATGAATGCAGATGTCATCGCAGACCCCTGCACCGCCTCTTTGGTATGGATCTCCCCGTAGTCCAAACATAGATAAGGGGGTTGTTTACACCAGACGAGGTCCCTCTTCCTTGAACAGAGCGGGTTTGCATGAGGATCAACCTACTCATCCCACGGTAATGTACACACTTCCAATGGTAGTTATTGGTTAGCTATGTATTCACTTCACAAGTGGTTTTTCTTAATGTTATTTTTGCATGTTTACAGCATCAGGATGTAGAGTCATTCGTGCCAGACCTTAGTGGGATTTTTGATGCCGCTATCAATGCCGCATATACAATAGGGATAAGTCATAGTGAGGTACATCTACTTGAATATTTGTAATTGTACATTTCATTTGTATTGTTTCTGGACATGCACGATGCTTAACTATTTAATCACTTGGTGAATGTAGCCACACCCTAGTCCATTAGTGCACGCAACTGAGGTTGATGTTCAACCTATGGCTCCTCTTACTACTAAAGAGCACTAGCCTCATCCCCTAGAAATGGTTTTTTCGGTGAGATGTTCATTTTTTACATAATTGATTAGTACTTTCTCATTCATGTACATGTTGATAATTCTTGAGATTATTGACATATTTTTTTTATTCATAGAGAAGCATGTCAATGAGGCTCATGGCAAAGTCGAGTACAGTAGAGGCACCTACACCCTCGACACCATAGGCCCCTATACCCCCGACGAATGCAATGAGTCTTTGTTTGATTTACAATTGAGTCATATTTTAAATTTTCAAACTTTGTTATTGATGGACAGTACTAGTTCAGTTACCTGATCAAGAAATGTTGTCACTAATTTGCAGTTGCCAGAGATGCACAGTGGTCGTAGACAAAGCCAAAGAGCATCAGGATCCAGGAAAAACAAGAGAAAGTTAGAATTTTGATGTGTTAGTCCAGGACAAATATGTATTTTTATGTACAGTCTGGAGTTAGAGTATATGGGTGCGGTCTAGGACAGATGTACTTTTGTTTGCACATGTACATCAAATATGTTTTTGATACACGTACATTGATAGGCCATAGATCTAGGCCTTATATTTTTGTATTATAACTTTCATGGTATAAAAAATATTTCATATCAAGGCTCTTGAGATATTCATGGTTCAATCTTTTAAGTGTGATTATACATGTGTGGTGAAGAATGTTTCTATGTGTAATGTTCCCAATTTTTTATAGATTTTACGATTGTATGGAGATATCAGTTATAAATTTGAGAACAATGCACAATTACAATAAATTACATAATGACAAAAATATACATTTTAATTGTTTTTTACCATGATCCAATTTCATATACAATGTTATATTAACAATGTCAAATTGTATTCAAAAATATGGAACATAGGTCTAATACACATTTAAGCACCCAACACAGCTAAGCAACTAATCCAACTTGGTGGAATACAAAAGCACCTTACCCACATAACAACCTAACAAACGTTTAAAGGATGCATGAAGTTGACACACTTAAATGATGCACCAGTGTGGTCTACATAAATAAAATAATTTTTTGGCATGATGTCTTTCATCTAACGAGTACATGGGATACACATCAAACCTAAAAGTATCCAAGTATTATAAGGTTGATTCAAAATAACGGTTATGACTATATCCTGCACATTATGTATGTCCTGCACATTATTTTATCATTTTTTTAATGTACATGGCATTTGATGAATGGCCTCGAGTAACAACTTTGAAAGAGATGAAAGTTATGTGTGATTAATGTACATGGCATTTTCGAAGCATTCGTAGCATGAAGATATATATATATTTTGTAATAATGGTGTAATAGAATGGCCACTTGTTTCTAAACATAAACATGTTCCATTACATGGTTATTGACTTAATGGCATTGTCTCCTCCTGCATTTCATCGTACAAATGCTCACATCTCTTATATGAGGGGAAGATCTACAATCGCCTTCAAGCTGACCTTTATGTGCAAAAATTTCACATTCACTTACTAAGCAAAACCCTAGTTTCCAAAATTGACAAAAAAAATGATCCCTTATCCATGGACCCAGAGTAGAGGGCCACTCTAGCACTATCGTGATGTACTGAATCCAACGGAGCTGACGGTTCATCGATCCGAGCAACGGTCATCAATCTATGGAACGTTGAATCCCACCTCCCACAGGCTTTTAGGGACACCCGTTGAATCCTTAACCGAGGCATAGAGTGGAAACCGTGCATCAAAAAGGGATTTCAGTGGGTCGTACAAGTGTGTTTAGGCAGGTTCCATGTGGGAACGCTAGCCACACGTTCACGGTCAAGGAATTTCCAAAGCCGACCCATATGTGCAGAAATTGGACATTCACTTACTGAGCAAAACCCTAGTTTCCAAAATTGACCAAAATAATGGTCTCTTCTCCATGGAAGTAGATTAAAGGGCCACCCTAGCACTATCTCAATGTTTGAAATCCAACAGAGCTGACGGTTTGTCGATCCGAGCAACGATCATGATCTATGGCACGTTGAATCCTACCTCCTCCAGACTTTCAGGGACACCTGTTGAATCCCTACCCGAGGCATAGAATGGAAACCGTGCATCAAAAAGGACTTCTGATGCTTCGTGCAAGCGTTTTTAGGCATTTATTATGTGGGAATGCTAGCCACACCTTCACGGTCGAGTAATATGCGAATTTGACCCCTATGTGCAAAAATTTCACATTCACTTATTGAGCAAAACCCTAGTTTTCAAAATTGACCAAAATAATGGTATCTTCCCCATGAAACTATATTAGAGGGCCACCCTATCACTATCCTGATGTCCTAAATCCAACGGAGCCGACGGTTCGTCGATCCGAGCAACGGTCATGATTCTGTGGCACGTTGAATCCCACCTTCTACAGGATTTCAGGGACACCTGTTGAATCCCTACCCGGGGCATAGAATGGAAACCGTGTATCAAAAAGGGCTTCCAGTGGGTCATGCAAGCGTGTTTAGGCATGTGTTATGTGAGAACACTAGCCACACCTTCACGGTTGAGCAATATGCGAATTTGACCCCCATGTGCGAAAAATTCACATTCACTTACTGAGAAAAACCCTAGTTTCCAAAATTGACCAAAATAATGGTCTCTTCTCCATGCAACCAGATTAGAGGGCCACCCTAGCACTATCCCGATGTCCTAAATCCAATGGAGTCGAAGGTTCATTGATCCAAGCAATGTTCATGATTCTATGGCACGTTGAATCCCACCTCCTACAGGCTTTCAGGGACACCTGTTGAATCCCTACCCGAGGCATAGAATGGAAACCGTGTATTAAAAAGGGCCTTCGGTGGGTCGTACAAGTGTGTTTAGGCATGTGTTATGTGGGAACGCTAGCCACACCTTCACGGTTGAGCAATATGCGAATTTGACCCCCATGTGCAAAAATTTCACATTCACTTACTGAGCAAAACCCTAGTTTCCAAAATTGACCAAAATAATGGTATCTTCTCCATGGAACCAGATTAGAGGGACACCCTAGAACTATCCCAATGTCTTGAATCCAATGGAGCTGACGGTTTGTCAATCCAAGAAACGGTCATGATTCTGTGGCACATTGAATCCCACCTCCTACAGGCTTTCGGGGACACCTGTCGAATCCCTACTTGGGGCATAGAATGGAAACTGTGCATAAAAAAGGGCTTCTGGTGGGTTGTGCAAGCGTTTTTAGGCATGTGTTATGTGGGAACTCTAGCCACACCTTCATGGTAGAGAAATATGTGAATTTGACCCCCATGTGCAAAAATTTCACATTCACTTACTAAGCAAAACCCTAGTTTCCAAAATTGACCAAAATAATGGTCTCTTCTCCATGGAACCAGATTAGAGGGCCACCCTAGCACTATCCCGATGTCCTGAATCCAACGGAGCTGATGGTTTGTCGATCCGAGAAACATTCATGATTCTACGGCATGTTGAATCCCACCTCCTATAGGCTTTCAGGGACACCTGTCGAATCCCTACCCGTGGCATAGAATGGAAACTGTGCATAAAAAAGGGCTTCTGGTGGGTCGTGCAAACATGTTTAGGAATGTGTTATGTGGGAACGCTAGCCACACCTTCATGGTCGAGCAATATGTGAATTTGACCCCCATGTGCAAAAATTTCACATTCACTTACTGAGCAAAACCCTAGTTTCCAAAATTGACCAAAATAATGGTCTCTTCTCCATGGAACCAGATTAGAGGGCCACCTAGCACTATCCCGATGTCCTGAATCCAATGGAGCCAACAGTTCATTGATCCAAGCAACAGTCATGATTCTGTGGCATGTTGAATCCCACCTCCTACAGGCTTTCAGGGACACCTGTCGAATCCCTACTCGGGGCATAGAATGGAAACCGTGCATAAAAAAGGGCTTATAGTGGGTCGTGCAAGCGTCTTTAGGCATGTGTTATGTGAGAATGCTTTAAAAGTGCATAGAACTGATTATTACATATTATAATTTAGTATTTAATTACAATAAGAAATTGCTTACATTGAACTCTATCCTTTTTAGAAAACCAAAATGATCCAAATCAACGGATCACATCAAATAAATTAGGTTCATGTAATATTAAATGTGGGAGCAAGGTAGGCCATATGAGGGGCCAAGTGCCAAGCATTTGATTGGTTAGTAAAAACCTCAAATCGCAATTATGTTTCCATCATTATAATTCAATATTGCATGACATTCACTCCCATTCTTGAAAATCCAGAAAACATTCCAATCATAATCATGTGTCTATAGGAAAAAGATTTGTTAGCAGGCAATATGGGATGTAAATCACCAAATTTAAACCATAATACAATGTATTGCATTGAAACCAACTAATAAAAACCCAAGGTATATCACATTTTGATGTTACTTTGCACTTGCATCATAACAACGTACTAGGTATCATATACTTGCAAACACAAATGCCAAGTGGGATTTCAAATGTATGGTGTAAAAGTGTTTACTTGATTGAAACACATTAATATTTTCAATATACAAACATGAATAATGACCATAATTAAACTAAGGACTATGCGCAATGCATTTTCATATGAAATATATATCATGTGTATCAATAGTCTAATATTGTTTTTGATGTTAAATCTTTTCATTGTGCAACTGCAAGCATTGCAAGATATTTTGTAAACGATACAAGACATCGAGGCATCAATGAACCATAGTATTTATGGTATATATATAATTTTGTCCATAATAAAAATCAAATGCCATATGATAGAATAGTGCAAAAAGTTTGAATTGATTTTTGGAATAAAAAATTAAATCTAAAGAATGAAGGCTCGGTATTTGAACAAAAACTCTTGACAAGTGAAAAAAATGCTTCATCTATAAGTATGATTTCCTAAGCAATAACATCTTATATTAATATTTCTTGAAATGTTTATTTTAATTACATAAATAACATATGAAAAAACTATTATATTTAAAGGTTTCAATGATCTCAGTACATGCACACTAAATTCAACTTCGTGAATCAACGTGATTTGAAGCATAAGTCCACCGGATTTGAAAACGTTGAGTTGGACATTAGAGTGATTCTGAATTGAGTTGTGACAGTGAGATAAGATTAGGGTTTCCTAGGTAGGGTTATGGTTATGGGCCATGCATGTTAAACAATAAATCCTAGTTAGGGATAGGGTTTTCCAAGTTTGGCCTTCGTTGGCATGAAATTCATTGTCCAACTTTGGCCCAAATCTCTTATTATCTTTTATTATCTTTTAAGTAGAGGTGAGCTGTCAAGAAGGAAATTATACAAGGCTTAAAACATAAGTTTATCGTTTCGAAATCTTGTTTCCATCATCCTAGTTGTATATATTGGCTGAAAACATTGACAATATTACCTACTTGAAAAATTAGGGTTTTAGTCCTGTAAGAGAGCCTACAAAGAAATTTGATAGGTATGACCTACAGAGGTACATGCATGTATTCTAATGTTATGTATATCATGTGAATGAGATCTTGAAATGTTCATATGATTGATATATATGGTTTATTGATCATACGTAAAATTTGGCATGTTCATTAACTTGACATACAAGAGAATTTTTGGCATATTTATAAACAACATTATGGAAAATTTCGCATATCAAGAACAAAAAATTGACATATTCATAAGAAACATAAATGGAAAAATTAAAATTATGATACATACCTCATCGTGCTAGATCCCACCTAATATCATACAACCAAGGCCTCCGGATCATCTCTTATAATGATGGTCTCCATTAGTCTCTCGTGCTATGTATCTGGTAAGAAGTAGCGTACAATAACACAAAATTGACATATTCATAAGAAACATACATGGGAAAATTAAAATTATGATACATACCTCATCATGCTAGATCCCACCTAATATCATACAACCAAGGCCTCCGGATCATCTCTTATAATGATGGTCTCCATTAGTCTCTCATGCTATGTATCTGGTAAGAAGTAGTGTACAAGAACACAAAATTGACATATTAATAAGAAACATACATGAAAAAATTACAATAATGATACATACCTCATCATGCTAGATCCCACCTATTATCATACAACCAAGCCCTCTGGATCATCTCTTATAATGATGGTCTCCATTAGTCTCTCGTGCTCTGTATCCAGTAAGAAGTAGCGTACCTTCGATGAATTCCTACTAGGCATTGTTCGTACCTGGAGGTTTGTACCAATGATTAAGTTGGTAAAGTGATACACACTTGCACCTGGTTTGTAATCCCTGTAAACATATCCACCCTTCTTTCTTGCATTGTTGTCATGTGTAAGATATTTGCCTTTAACAACCATAGAACCGATGGGGAAGTGGTTGTTTTCATCCTCAGTCATGGACATAATGAGGGTTTGCTTTCCCTCTATACAACGTGCCAACCAGTAATCACCACCCCATTCACTATCTTTTGAGGCAACCACTGCATATATGTGTCCTTCATAGTATAATTGTAGGTATATGATAAAATATTTTTCGTGTGATACAAGGCCATTAATGTGAGTTTCAAGACTACGTAAATTTTACAAAAAAATGTTAAGGAATTGCATCATACCAGGTTGTACAAGGTCTGATACATGATCAAAATCTATAGAAATAGACGATTGGTCTTCTTCCAACAGAGTTAACAATTGCATGTTGATCAAGTGGAAGTGATATGCGATCCCATCCATCAACCCAATCCAATGATTCACACACATCTCAGTCACCATCACAACAAGGTGGGAAAAAACAAGATAGTTTTCTGGTCCAAATTTCAAATACTGGGTTATCAGAGCTTCAAACCGAATGAAAGCCATGAGTCCCAAGAACAGTCTTGCATTCCCATGCATGTGAAAGATCTATTTCTACCACCTCCCAAAAAAATCTCTCCACATGTCTCTTTCTTATGGATTCTACTTGTATAGCTGATTCCTCTCCTATTACTGACGTGCACCACCTGACTATAGATTGAGCATTTCGAATAATAGATATTTTAGATAATTTCAATTTTTCTCTTCGTAGGGCTGTTTTGACACATGCTCCGGCTCCATCATGCTCTCCTTTACCATGCCCAGTCTCAAAATAGTTCCACATATGTGGAACTTTGTAGTTTTTATGCAATGAACACAACCATTGAAATATGCGTGCATTTTTGAACTGACCAGCACATCCATCAGACCAAATCCAGTGTCAATCCATCTGTATGGTCTTGCCCTTCAAATGATCATAGAACATGATGAAGCAATGATGTACATAGTGGAAGTCATGGCACCTATCATCACTTGTGTAGAAGTGATATTCCTTTAGAATTTCTCTTTGCTCTTCACTGCTATTTGGGCCATGCCTATATGTGATATGCACCATCAAGGAAACCTGCTCAGAGTGATAATACTGAATTTGGATCTCATTTTGAGGTTGCAGAGTGTAGTTCTCGGCAAAATCATTAACTTAAAGTATATTACCACGAGGAAATGTATCTCTGCATATTCTAAATTCTCATCCTGCTATCGTGCCAAGTGGACATGCTGAACATATTGACGTGTCTTTTCAATAAATTCCTTGATGAAGCCACTAACTTGTACCTGTTGACACAAAATGATCTTAATATCAGGTTGTTTTGTAAGTAAGGAATGAAATGCAACTGTTCAAACATAAATTTATAGATAAATGCATGTACCTGAGATGTCACCAATTGTATTTTTTTGCTTTCTTTCCCTGGGACTATTTCATAGCTGATATATTTGAAACTTTTCATGTCTATAACCATATTCCCAAATTCATTGTCTCCAGTCTTGTGCATACATTGGCTCAATAATGCCATTCCAGCACAGTTGGAGCAAGTTCCATCCAAACAGGATTTTGCATAGTAAGTTTGCCCCTCATACCTATTGCACATGATATTATGAATGAATTCTCTTGATGAGGTCGGTGGTATTGTCAAGGAGCAATCCTGCACATGGTTAGTATGCAACACACAATGAATGTACAAAAATGTTTCATAGTAATATTCATATTCTACATGGTATCTACAACAACAAGTGTTACGAAGAGTATTTATTCTAACATACCAGGGCTTACATTTCTCAAAAGATCTTTGCCCCAAATTCAATTGTCTATGTTCATTCCTAAATTTCTCGTATAGTCCTATCTTTGTTTTATCAAGAAGATGCTTAATATGTGGTTCACGGTCCTTTGAACCCCTTCTCATTTTTAGTACATCCTTCCGGTTTGAAGAAGGCCTTGTGTGATCATGCCAAAAACTTTGCACTAGTCCCTTTACTGCATCAACTAGCTTCATGTCATGATGTGGCAACCGACCAATAAAGGCCCAAAAATCTGTCTGGGCGGTTGTGTCAAGATGTTCTCTTCTAATAGAATACCTACGGAGGGTTTTTACATTCAAATTAACTAGTTTATATGTAGGCTTGAGAAAACGAAGGACCCTGGTGTTCTTATTTACAATTGCTTGTGACAACACACGATGAGCCACATTATGGTCCTTTGACCGTGTGTTCTTACCAATTTTACCAAGGCATCTAATAAGCTTTTAACTATATGAGAACTTGGTCCAGAAGGCTTTATCATCTTTATCCCTAACGATTTCCTAACAATATTCATGCCCCTGGATTTTAACAATGATAAAAATAATCTACATTTATCTCCATCACATTTCTCCTCAAAATATTTATTTAGTATCTGTTGAGTTTGATAAGCAATACTACGTTTAGATAGTGTACCTTCAATGGAATTGAGGAGTCCTTCATCAACTTGTATATGCTTCGGAGTTCTTCGACGTGTGCTTTCTAATGGAGGTAAGGTGGTTGGATTTCTATCATCTAGTGCATCAACAATATGCTCTGGAATTTCAGTAGCAACTTGTTGTCCTTCACTCTCTTCCTGGTAGTTGGATGGTGGAAGTCCAACATCCTCATCGATGGTCCAGTTAATATTTTCTTCTTCAACAGTAGGCTCCATGTACACCGCCTCTTCATGAGCTTCGTCTTGAGATGGTAACTTATCACTTTGACTTGATGTGGGATTTGAAACATCCCCTAATGAGCATCTACGTTTTGCTTCTTGAATACTTCCATGGGGTGCTTGTTCAACAACTATTGTGGAAATTCAAGGTCCCTCTAGTGAATGCTTCCTTTTTCCTTGTGCTGGATTAATAGGATGAACCATCATATCCTCTATAATTGGATTTGGATTAGTTTCCAAAGAAAGCCTCCGATTCATCATGTCTATTCTTTTCTTTCTTTCTCTTCTTCGATGACTTCTTGAGGTCTCTTCTTCCTTGCTGATTTTCTTCCTCAGTTACATACATTCCCCATCACCACAATGATCAATGTCAATATAGTTTGTTTTTCCTCAATTACAAGCTTCCAAACCTTTAACTTGCTTTATAACTATTGATCCTTCAAGGTGCTTCAATCTTCCTTCTCAATTGTTCATATTTCCCATCAAAACAATAATGAATGGGAAAATTTACCTTTGGTTCTCTTGAATAATAAGCAAATGAAAATTATATCCACCATCACCATGAAATGACATTGAAGCTTGACATCTTATCCTATGCGCTCCTCAACCATGAAAGATGTCCTCAATGCTACACCTGCATAACAAAAAGAATGATGGAGAATGTGTAGATTGTGAGTATTTCCACAGGCAGGCTCGTGCTCTTGAAAAAAAATGCGCGCTAATCGGAATTTTCATAAAAACAGAGTGAAGTTGCTCTCGGACAAAGACAATTCACTGTTTTAATGGTCCCAAAACGTGCACGCGTTATATAGAGTCAAAACACGTACACGATTTGCATAAGAAAAACACGCACGTGATATGTTTAAGCACAATTAATGGGGTGGGTGCACGACTAAGGCTTTCCTAATTTCTTAATTTATTTATTATTAAGTTTAGCTTAAGAAGATATACTAAAATCATTTTATATTAGTAATCCAAAATCCAATTTATAAGGAGAAAGTAAACTTAAATAAATTACACACAACCTTCATTATTATGACATATATAATTTAAGGACATAGGAACTTAAATGAGTTAGATAGAAATAAACATATACTTCATTACTTAGACATGATTTAGGATACATTCAATTTAAATATAAATATAGAAATTTAATATAAATATTTAATAAAAGAATATCTTTTATTAAGATAGTTAGTCTATCCAATAAAATTGTTATCTAACATCCTAAACAATAACAATATTGTGTTGATGAAGATAGTAGACCTACCTCTTAAAATTTATGTTTGATTTTACTTATTATAAAACATTTATTATTATAGATGAAAAACAATATTATTAATGAAAATGATTAACTTACCTATGATGATGATGATGAGGATGATGATGATGATGAATGATGATGATGTTCATGATGTTGATGGTGATGATGATGAGGATGATGATGATGATGTTCATGATGTTGATGGTGATGATGATGAGGATGATGATGATGATGTTCATGATGTTGATGGTGATGATGATGAGGATGATGAAGATGGTGAAGATGATGTTGATGGTGATGATCATGATGATGATGATCATGATCATGATGAAGGTGATAATGAAGATGAGGATGATGATGATGATGATGATGATGATGTTCATGATGTTGATGGTGATGATGATGAGGATGATGATGATGATGTTCACGATGTTGATGGTGGTGATGATGAT
>LPNX010102561.1:48256-62640 GCA_001517045.1 Pseudotsuga menziesii | reverse complement strand
ATGCACATTCTAGTACAACTAGACTTCCATGGTTCTTATACTTTAAGGCCATAGAGGGTGAAGGGTAAACTAGTTTCCATTGAAGTTGCAAGAATATTCTTAGTAATTTAAAGAAAAATTTTACACCCTATTTTTATGGAAAAGATAAAGATAAAGTGAAAGTAAAATTTGGGGAAAATGGGTTCATTAGATTCCTTCACAAAAGCAACCCTTAAAGTTGAAGCAACCCTTAAATATTATTGGGCGTTTGAACTTTCCATATAAAAATAAGCTACAAAAAAAGCTACAAAAAAAGCAAAATCTTTCAAGCGAATTCATTTGAAAACACAAACTAACCTTGCACGTTTAAAATCTGAACTATGTAGATCTAGAAATGGATTGTTCACCAGCAGGAGACAGAAATAATAAATAGCTCCAACAATCACCCGAAAACAGTGCTGCAACAATGGCACGTTTACATGTATGTTGTCTTAAACCGATTCCAGTAGAAGGCATTAAACCTTGAAAGAGGACACATAAGCCACAAAAAAAGCAAAATCTTTCAAGCGAATTCATTTGAAAACACAAACTAACCTTGCACGTTTAAAATCCGAACTATGTAGATCTAGAAATGGATTGTTCACCAGCAGGAGACGGAAATAATAAACAGCTCCAAAAATCACCCGAAAACAGTGCTGCAACAATGGAAAGTGTGAAGAAAATCTCGCGGTTAAGGTCTTCGTTTTTATAGAACTCTTACACATTGACTTTTGCCCCCTAAGGCAAATTGACCGTTGTAAAAAGCCAAAAAAATCTAAACTTGATAGTGCCGTCGCTATAGCGATGGATCTCCGTGGATATAGCGACGGATGGGATTTGAGACGTCGATATAGCGACAGGAAAGATGGAATCGTCTATATAGCGACGAATAGGCGTCGATATAGCGACGGATGGTTTTTACTAGTTCCGATTTAACACCCAAATGTATGAAACGTGGAAAACATCCGTGGAAAAATCTGCGCTTTTGTAGTAGTGATACCATGATTATAAGAGATGACCCGGAGGGCTTGGTTGTATGATAATAGGTGGGATCTAACATGATGAGGTATATATGACATATTTACATGAATTCTTATATTGACATATTAGCATGACATGGATTGACATATTGACATGAATTAAAAGATGGGAGACATGGTGAGGTATGTATCAGGTGGTTGTGTGCATTGATTTTATTAGATAAATATGTCAATTTTGTGTTCTTGATATGCGAAATTTTCCATAATGTTGTTTATAAATATTCCAAAATTTCTCTTGTATGTCAAGTTAATGAACATGCCAAATTTTACATATGATCAATAAACCCTATATATCAATCATATGAAAATTTCAAGATATCATTCACATGATATACATAACATTAGAATACATACATGTACCTCTTTAGGTCATACCTGTCAAAGTTATTTGTAGGCTCTCTTACAGGACTAAAACCCTAATTTTTCAAGTACGTAATATTGTCAATGTTTTCAGCCAATATATAAAACTAGGATGATGGAAACAAGATGCTGCAACAATAATTTTTTGCTTTAAAGCTTGTATAATTTCCTTCTTGACAACTCACCTCTTATACCATGTTAATTATTTTATGATAACCATTAGTTCAATGCATAAAGGTAAACATAAAAAATTTATATAAAGAATTTAACATGTAGGATCTAGTATCTGGAGGTGACCTGCAACTCGCCATAGATTGATGCTCGGGCCTTCGATCGACGAACCGTCGAATTACGTTGGATTCGGGACATGGGAGTTTAGATAGGGGGTCCCCTCTAACTCCTTTCCATTTCCCGATGACCACCATAGATGGTGGTTTCTGAAACTAGGGTTTCGCTCAGTAGGGGACAATGAATTTCATGCCAACGAGGGACAAACTTGGAAAGCCACGGACGTTGGGGATGTGGTTAGTGTTTCCATATTTCCCACACCCAAACATGCTAGCAAGAGTTGACGTAATTCAAAATTGTGGCTTTGTGACATGTTTTGCACACTAGGCATAAGTCCACCAAGTGTCCCTGAACGGTATCCGGAGGAGACCTGCAACTCGTCATAGATCGATGCTCAGGCCTCCAATCGACACACTATTAATTCCATTGGATTCGTGACATGCGATTTTTGCTAGGGTGGGTCCTCTGTCACCTATCCATTTCCTGGTGACCAACATATATGGTGGTTTATTAAACTAGGGTTTCACTCAGTAGGGGACAATGCATTTCACGCCAATGAGGGATAAACTTGGAAAGCCACGGATGGTGGGGATGCAATTGGCATTTCCATATTTCCCATGCCCAAACACACTAGGAGGAGTTGACAGAATCCAAAATTACGGCTCCATGACATGTTTTGTGCACTAGGAACAAGTCCACCAAGTGACCCTGACGGTATCTAGAGGTGACCTAAAACTCACTATAGATCGATTATTAGGCCTTCGATCGATGAACTGTCGATTCTGTTTGATTTGTGATGTGGTATTTTAGCTAAGGGGGAGCCTTTCCCATATTTCCATTGTCCGGTGACCACCGTATACGGTGTTGAAAACTAGGGTTTCACTCAGTAGGGGACAATGCATTGCATGCCAACGAGGGCCAAACTTGGAAAGACACAAAAGGTGGGGATGTAGTTGGCATTTCCATATTTCCCATGCCCAAAAATGCTAATCGAAGTTGACAGAATTCAAAATTACGGCTCCGTAACGTGTTTTGCGCACTAGGCACAAGTCCACCAAGTGTCCCTGAATGGTATCTGGAGGTGACCTGCAGCTCACCATAGATCGATGCATGGGCCTCTGATCAACAAACCGTTGATTCTCTTGGATTTGTGACGTGGGATTTTATCTAGGGGGGGGCTCTCTCACCTTTCCATTTCTTGGTGACAATCGTATACGGTGGTTTATGAAACTAGGGTTTCTCTTAGTATGGGACAATGCATTTCACGCCAATGAGGGAAAAGCTTGGAAAGCCACTGACGATGGGGATTCAGTTGGCATTGCCATATTTCCCATGCCCAAACACGCTAGGAGGAGTTGAAAGAATTCAAAATTGCGGCTTTGTGACGTGTTTTGTGCACTGGACAAAAGTCCACCAATTGTCCCTGAATGATATCTGGAGGTGACCTGCAACTCGCCATAGATCAATGCTCGGGCCTCTGATCGAAAAACCTTCAATTCCATTGGATACATAATGTAGGATACTAGCTAGGGGGGTGGGGGCTCTCCTACCTGTCCATTTCTCAGTGACCACCGTATATGGTGGTTTCTGAAACTAGGGTTTCACTCAATATGGGACAATGCATTTCACACCAACGAGGGCCAAACTTGGAATGCCATGGATGGTGGGGATACGGTTGGTGTTGCCATATTTCCCATGCCCAAACACACTAGCAGGAGTTGACGAAATTCAAAATTGCAGCTCCGTGACATTTTTTGTTCACCGGGCATAAGTCCACCAAGTGTCCCTGAATGGTATCTTGAGGTAACCTGCAACTTGCCACAGATCGATGCTTGGGCCTCCAATCAACAAACCATCGATTTCGTTGGATTCATGACATGGGATTTTATCTAGGGGGGCCTCTCCCTCCTGTCCATTGCTCGATGACCTCCACATACGGTGGTTTTTGAAACTAGGGTTTCGTTCAGTAGGGGACAATGTATTTCACGCCAACGAGGGCCAAACTTGGACAATGCATTTAACACCAGTAAGGGCCAAACTTTGAAAACCGTAGCCCTAAATAGGGTTTACTGTTTAACATGCATGGGCCATAGCCATAACCCTACCAGGGAAAGCCTAATCCTAAGCCTAATCTTATCTTACTGTCCCAACTCAGTTCAAAATCAATCTAATGTCCAACTCAACTTTTTCAAATCCGGTGGACTTATGCTTCAAATCATGTTGATTCACGAAGTTGGTTCTCGGTCTTTGGATTCTATTGTAGTTCCTTTAATGCTGAGTGATTATTCATTGGGTTCATGAGGTTTGTTGAATAGCATTGTTGGTATTTGATGAAATGTGAAGCATGTATTGCACTTTGTTTTATTAAATTACACTTGAGCATTGACTTAACTTGTAATTTAATCATCCAAACTCACAATTTTTAATTAGATATATCCAATTGGTGCGCATGGAGTGAGTTCATTGAAACCTTGAAATACATTGTATTACACTTAGATTTATTAAACTACATGAGTAAGAAGATTGAATTTACTTGTAATGATCATCCAAAATCACAATTTATAATTAGATATCCAATTAGTGTGCATGTAGTGAGATCATTGAAACCTTTAAATATAATAGTTTGTTCTTTTGACATAGTGCATTCATAAGTAATAGATAATCCACACAAATCAATACAATAAATTGACACAAGAACATGTGAAAACCAAGGAACAAATTCAAAGTGAAATGTATCGTTCATTTATAACTGAAATGTCAATGTACATGTCTCCAAAACTATCCAAAACTATCCAAGACACATGTACATGTATCCAAAACTATCCAAGCCACATGTACATGTGTAAGTGAAATATCAATGTACATGTCTCCAAAAGTACATGTATCCAAAAATATCCAAAACTATCCAAGCCACATGTACTTGTATCGAAATGTACATATCCCATAAGACACATCAAAAATCAAGCTTCCTCTTGTTCTTTCTCGATGTTGATCCCCTAGGAACAACTCTAGGACCAGTGTGTGTCTCTGGATCCTACAAATTAAATATCAATTGTTAAATTCAACTAACTATGTACTAATACATTATCTCAATAAAAGACCATATCTAAATTAACTCAACAATTATCAACATGTTCATGGACATTGCTTGAAACAATCGGTCATTAATGAACATCTCACCTCAGCGAGAGACTATTACAAAAGGGATTGTGTTCCTTGTGTAGCAAATAGAGCTATTGGTTGTACATCAAGGATGGTCGCATCCATGGTCTAACCAGAGGGGGCAGGAACTGTTGCTGCTGATGGTGGCTACAAACACCAAATGTTGAAATAGTTAGACATGTGCATGAATAAACAATAGACAACAATAACAGACTATGTCTAGATCGTGTTCAAATAGTTATACCTCTATGTGGCTTGTTGTTATTGTAGATGCCACATTAATTGTTGCATCAATAACTCCTGCTGCTGGTGGCTACAATCACCAAATGTTGAAATAGTTAGACATGCATGAATAAACATACGCCAACAATAATAAACTATGTAATGATCATGTTGAAATAGTTGTACCCCTGTGTGACTTGTTGCCATTGTAGATGCAGCACTGACTGCTACATCAACCATCGCTACAAGGTTTTCAATAGTAAACTCTAGCTCCTGATGTAGTAAACCTGCAAATCAAACATTATGAAAACGTTTTATGCATTGGATTTCAAGTTAACCAAGAAATATCATCGAATGATATACATTACCATGGTATCATTAGCTCCATGGTGGTGGACAACTGGACTCTTTCTAGGAGTATGCCGCCTCATATAACATGACCCTTGTTCACGTCTAGCCTATGAGGAGATACAACTCTAGGAAATGGTCTAGGTGTTTCGGTTGGTTCCTATAGTCAACAAGTGTTCATGTAGTTAGACATGCGTGATTCAATGAAAATACATGTATTTAAAAAATGACATTTTTAATTGTTTACCTGGAGCCCAGATGTTTCCTCGGTCAATACGACCATGGATTCTACCTCCATCAATGTTTTCCCCCGTGAAGGATATGGAATCTACAAGTTTAATAATTGTAGATATTAGACTGTAGATAGCATTAGTGAACTAACATGTACAGTATGTGTAAATTAAAAAATTAACCAGTATTAAAAAACTAAAATTTTAAAATGTTTACCTCGGTGTGCGATACGACAATGGGTTCTATATGAATCTCTCCACCAACCAAGGGATCAGTGGATGGAATGTCATGCCCATATTTTTCCTGGGTCGATATGACTATGGATTCCTCCTCCATCACTGATTTCCCCTATGAAGGATCTATCATATGCAAGTTTAATAATAGTAAATATTAGATCGTACATAGAATTAGTGAACTAACATGTACAATATGTGGAAATTAACAAATTAACAAGTATTAAAAAATGAAAATTTTAAAATGTTTACCTTGGTGTGAGATATTGTTGGTTGTGGAGCCTAATCTTCTAGATCTAGAGATATTATTTAGTTGTGATTGTAACCCAAGAGTATTGTACACTCATTCCCCTTGCCTTGGGGTTTGGGGCGGCACCCCGAAAAAGGGGGTTCGGGGGCGGAGCCCCCGAGAAATTTTTTTGGGATGTGTGTTGGCCAACAGTATTGTGGATCCATGGTATTGGGTTAACCCTAGAATTTTCCGATCATATTTCCCCTATAAAAGAAATCATTGTAAAATGACTGAGTATGGTATTGTATTGTATTGGAAGAGAGATTGTGAGAGCGTGAAGAGGAAGTGTAGTGGTTTTGCTGCAGGGTGTATCCCTTCATCTTTCTGGACTATAATAAAAGGACTGGAAATTTCTTTGTGGACGTAGCCCATCATTTGGGTGAACCACGTTATATCTGTGTCTCTCTGTAATGTTCTATAGTGTTTTACATCTTGTTTATTGCTTTAACTATATATCTGTTATTTCTCTGCGGTCCTGTTTTCTAACAATTGGTATAAGAGACAAAAGGTCTATTTGGTTGGTAAACTCACAGGAAAGAAGGGTCCTGGTTTGAGTGGGAGCAATGGTGGAAGAAGGAAAGTTTAGGGTCGAGAAATTTAACGTCCAAAACTATCAGCTATGGAAGATGCAAATGGAGGACTATCTATACCAAAAGGATTTGTACCTGCCGTTGGGTGGAAAAGCAAAACAACCGGTGGCTATGAAGGATGAAGAATGGGAGGTTCTTAACAGAAAGGCACTGGGAACAATACGGTTGTGCCTAGCCTTCAATATTTCAAAAGGAAAAACAACAGAGTGTGTGATGAGTGCATTAAGTAACCTCTATGAAAACCCTTGGCTTATAACAAGGTATTTTTAATGAAGAGTTTATTTAATATGAATATGTCGGAAGGTGGATCTGTTGCTGACCATTTAAATAAGTTTAATACACTTACTAGTCAGTTAAGTTCTGTAAAAGTGAACTTTGATGATGAGGTTAGGGCTCTTCTAATCTTGTGCTCATTGCCATAAAGCTGGAATAGCTTGGTCATGGCTGTAAGTAATTATTTCCCTAGTTCAAACACTCTTAATTTTTATGATGTTGTTGGTGTTATTCTTAGCGAGGAAATGCGAAGAAAAAGCATAGGTGAGACATCAGGTAATGCATTGACCATGGAGAGTAGAGGGAGACAAAATGAGAGAGGAAGGAGCCTATGAAATTGCGGCAAGTCTAAAAAGGGAAGATCCAAGTCCATATTCGGAAAAATAGAGTGCTGGAACTATGGTAAGAAAGGACATCCGAAGAAAGACTGCATAGCTCCAAAGAAAAAAGGAGACAGACAGCAAGAGACTACTCAGGAAGTGAATGTAGCAGGTGATTTGTTACAAGATGCTTTGATTCTTGCATTAGATAATACTAGTGATTACTGGGTAGTAGATTCAAGGGCTTCATGTCATGCTACACCCCATAGGAAATTCTTTCATGATTATGTTCAAGGTGATTTTGGGCATGTGCTATTGGGGGATGATGAACCATGTAAAATTGTTGGAAAGGGTAAGGTACGGATTAAGTTAATTAATGGAAGTGAATGGCAACTAAAGAATGTAAGGCACATTCCTGCTATGAAAATAAATCTAATCTCAACAGCGCAGTTGGGAGATAGCAGTTGTTTGTCTACATTTGGAGAAACGTGGTGGAAGATCACTAAAGGATCAATGGTAATTGCAAAAGGAGATAGGATAGGTACATTATATTTATGTCCTCATAATATTGATTATTCTATCTTTCTAGCTTCCACAGAAACAGGTGCGACGTTGTGGCATCATAGGCTTGGCCACATGAGTGAGAAGGGGATGAAGATTCTCCACTCAAGGAAACCGCTTCTTGATCTGAAGCAGGTAAGTTTGGAATTCTGTGAGAACTGTGTTTATGGAAAACATAAGAGAGTTAGATTTCTCAAGGTTGGGAAACAAAAGAAGAGTGAAAAGTTAGAGCTTGTCCATACATATGTATGGGGATTAGCTCAGGTACAATTTCTTGGTGGCTCTTGTTATTATGTTACTTTTATTGATGATGCAACTAGAAAAACTTGGGTTTGTTGCATTAGACAAAAATCTGATGTGTTTGATACTTTTAAGAAGTGGAAATATTTGGCTGAGAATGAGACAGGAAAAAGGTTGAATTGTCTCAAATCTGATAATGGAGCCGAGGACTGTAGCAAGGAGTTTGATAGTTACTGTTCACAAAATGGGATTCATAGAGAGAATACATCCCCTGGAAAACCCCAAGAAAATGGTGTGTCAAAAAGGATGAACAGAACGATCATGGAGCATGCAAGGTGTATGAGATTGCATGCAGGGTTTCCCTTACAGTTTTGGGTTGATGCTGTAAACACTGTTGTTTATTTAATAAACAGAGGGCCTTCAAGCGCTTTGGATGGTGGCATTCCAGAGGAGGCATGGACAGGAAAATAGGTAAAATACTCATTTATGAGAACTTTTGGTTGTGAAGCATTTGTTCATATTGATAAAGATGATAGAACAAATCTTGAGGCTAAATCCAAGAAATGTACCTTTATTGGATACGGGGTTGATGATTTTTGTTATAGCTTATGGGATCTTAAAAATCACAAAATCATTAGGACTAGAGATGTAGTATTCAATGAAAAGGTCATGTACAAAAATCAGTTGCAGGGAAAGAAAGAAGAAAAGGAAAACAAACAGTACACAATGCTTGATGAAATCAAAGAAAATGAAGTTCCAAAAGCACCAGAAAATCAAGAGCAACAATAGGTACCTGAAACTCCTGCAACTACAAGAAAGTCTACCAGGTTAAGTAGACCCCCTGAACGATTCTCTCCTTCACTATATTATTTATTGATGACTAATTATGGTTAACCAGAATGTTTTGAAGAAGCAATGCAGGTAGAAACTAGAAAGAAGTGGAAAAAGGCGTGGATGAGGAGATGGACTCATTGGTAAGAAACCAGACTTGAGATCTGGTTAAGTTGCCTGCAGAAAAAAGGGCATTGCAGAATAAATGGGTTTATAGGTTGAAGGAAGAAGATGGAGGAAAGAAGCAGTACAAGGCTAGACTTGTTGTAAAGGGGTTTGCACAAAAGAAAGGTATAGACTTTGATGAAATTTTTTCTCCTGTTGTTAAAATCACTTCAAGTAGAACTATTTTAAGTCTAATGGCAGTAGAAGATTTGCATCTTGAACAGTTAGATGTAAAAAAGGCCTTTCTCCATGGGGATTTGGAGGAAGAGATTTATATGTAGCAGCCACAATGGTATGAGGTCAAAGGGAAGGAGAAATTGGTTTGCAGGTTGAAGAAGAGCTTGTATGGCCTAAAGCAAGCTCCAAGGCAGTGGTATTTAAAATTTGATAAGTTTATGACAGAACAAGGTTATGATAGATGTCATTCTAACCACTGTGTTTATTTCAAGAGGCTAGATAACAGAAGATATATTATCTTGTTATTGTATGTGGATGACATGCTTGTTGCAGGGTCTAACATGCAGGATATAAATGTGCTCAAAAGAAAACTAGCTAAATCATTTGCAATGAAGGATTTGGGTGCTGCAAAGCAAATCCTTGGTATGAGAATAACAAGAGATAGGAAAAATCACAAATTGACATTGTCTCAAGGTGAGTACATAAAAAAAGTGTTGCGGAGGTTTAGAATGCAGAATACAAAACCAGTCAGTACACCTTTGGTGATCCATTTCAAACTAATCAAGGATAGGTGTCCATAGACACAGGAAGAGATGGATTACATGTCCAAGATTCCCTATTCATTAGCAGTTGGGAGCTTGATGTATGCCATGGTGTGCACAAGACTAGATATTTCACATGCAATGGGAGTTCTGAGCAGGTATCAGAATAATCCAGGTAAAGAGCATTGGAAAGCAGTACAGTGGATTCTCAGGTAAGGTACCACTTCTCATGCATTATGTTTTGGAGGTTCAAACACTGTTCTACAGGGATATGTTGATGCAGATATGGCTGGTTATAAAGACAGCGGGAGGAGCACCAAAGGGTATGTGTTTACTGTAGGTGAAACAACAGTGAGTTGGATTTCAAAACTGCAACAGGTTGTTGCACTTTCAACAATGGAAGTAGAGTATGTTGCTACTGCAGAGGCTAGTAAGGAGATGATTTGGTTGTAGAGGTTCATGGAAGAATTGGGTAAGAAGCAGGAGAATAGTAGGTTGTACAGTGATAACCAGAGTGCCATTCATCTTGCAAATAACTCAACCTTTCATTCGAGGACTAAACATATACAACTCAAGTACCACTTCATAATATTTGTTCTAGATGAAGAACTGTTAAAATTAGAAAAGATACACACTAGCCAGAATCCTACAGACATGTTGACAAAGGGAGTAACTAGAGAGAAATTGAGTTCCTGCTCAGTTTATGTTGGAATTCAAGCATGAAGGTGAAAAGAAGAAATTTTCCAAGTCCAAAGTCCATAGCATAGTCCAGTAAGTGCAGTAGCGGTGGGGTTGTTGTGATCAATCTCCAAGTGGGAGACTGTTGGTTGTGGAGCCTAATCTTCTAGATCTAGAGATATTATTCAGTTGTGATTGTAACCCAGGAGTACTTTACACTCATTCCCCTTGCCTTAGGGTTCGGGGGTAACACTCCCGAGACACGGGGGTTCAGGGGCGGATCCCTTGAGAAATTTTTTTGGGATGTGTGTTGGCCAACAGTATTGCGGATCCATGGTATTGGGTTAACCCTAGAATTTTCCCATTGTATTTCCCCTATAAAAGAAAGCATTGTAAGACGCTGAGTATGGTATTGTATTGTATTGGAACAGAGACTATGAGAGCGTGAAGAGGAAGTGCAACGGTTTTGCTGTAGGGTGTATCCCTTCATCTTTCTGGACTGTAATAAAAGGACTGACAATTTCTTTATGGATGTAGCCCAGTGTTTGGGTGAACCACGTTATATCTATGTCTCTATGTAATGTTTTAATGTGTTTTGCATCTTGTTTATTGTTTTAACTACATATCTGTTATTGCTCTGCGGTCCTGTTTTCTAACAGATATGACAATGGGTGCTATATGAATCTCTCCACCAACCAAGGGATCAGTGGATGGAATATCATGCCCCTCTATAGAGTGTGGAACATGAAACTATGGGGCGTCGTTGCCGACGTAAAGCATCATTTGCAAGTTCACAAAATTAATATATTAGCTCAAACTATACATATGTTTACAAAGAGGAAAATAAATGAAGAATTTATTACACTTAACCATCTACATGCATCACTCAAAAACCCACTAAAGACAACATATGAGGAAAGAACATAGCAGGGACGACCACACGATGTGCACTCATGAGGCTCAAAAGTAGGCTTGGGATGTGCTGATGGTGCTGCACTAGTAGATGGTCCTGCACTAGAGGGGGGTACTGCACTAGTTGGTGGTACTACACTAGAATATGGTCCTGCATCGTGACTACCTATTGTATGTACCACACCAGGGACATATGTCCCTTCCTCACCCATATGTTGAACCATAGTGCTATGACAAACAACTTCTCATGCCAAAATCAAATATGCATCAGGTGTCTATGGAATAACACGATGTAGAGGTGGGACATATGGCCTAGGAAACTACCTGCAAGGTGTAGGGATAGGGCGATCAAGGTCTCAAAGCCTGGCATTGGGTCATTTTTGGGGCATCCCTTGACCGATCCCCTGAAACTGCAATATATCAAAATATTTTACGTGTTTACCCAACATGAAATCTGCATATATCTTTCGAAGGAAATATAGGGGGATTTCCCTGTTGTTATGTGGTGGCATATCAAAGACCATATACCATATGTCCATCCAGCTATCAACAAATGGTTGAAATATGCGCCACTCAATAGAGATATGAGCCCTATTTTCATTTGGGATTTCCCTTGTGCAAGGGTCCATAAACAATGAAAATATATGCTCTTTGGTTATTTTCAACTTTTTGATTGCATTGTAGTCAAGCCCATCAGTGTGCTCTTGTTTTTTCTTTCTCTATATGATTTAATATCATATAGTATGTTGCTTGACAATGAAATAGTCTCAACAATTGCATCCAAGTGGATGCAAGTGAACGATGAATCCTATCACCACCACTAAAAGCTATACTAAGTCCTCTCAAGTGGGAAAGATCAATCAGTATTTCAGCATTTGTGTCCATAGCCGCAACTGCAATAAAAACATCAATAAGAAAATCATTAGAAACATATACATGGTATATAATGATGTCTCTTCAAAATTGAAAATGTAAATTAAATCAAACTCAAGTAAGCAATTTAATGGCATTCACTTACATACATTTAAAACTTAAAATTAAACATTTAACAATTAAATAGTAAGTTTCGTCCAACTTCTTTCTAGAATTTAAGGCACTTCCTCAACCTCATTGGTGGCTTTTCCATGCACACTTGGGTTTAAACTTCTTTGAATTTAGGAGTGCTATTTTAACATGTTTCGGCCTTTACATCCCTTGGATATGTAAAAGAAAGGAACAAGGGACTATTAGGACATGTGAGGCAAGAAAAGGGGTGATACAAAGATTCTACCATATCCTCTAAATATAATTGACTCGATTTGGTTGGGAACACTCCCATGACACACTCTAGGTAGTTCGTGGGTGTTCACCATTTCCATTGTTGTATAAACATGGAAACCAACCAAAAGTGACATGGAAAAATGGATAATTTGTGGACTAGAATACAATTGGTTGTAGATGAGCTTAGAGACTCGACATGTAGAAATATATTACCCATTGGTTTTGCTATTTAAAAAAATGGTTGATAAACCTAGTGATGCAAGGGCATAGACTGTTTGAGTAAAGTCATTTATGTCTTTTCTAGGTCAAGGGATCTTAGGGAGACCTAGGGTCTCACATGTTTCGAATTTGATTTATTATGTTTATAGGATAAAAGAAGCAGAATTCAAGTTCTGTTTAGTTTAGGTGATGACCTTTAATTAATTAGATTTTTGGTAGCTCAATAGAGCTAAGGTTAGAACTGCATGATGATTATGAACTCTTCGACGGTGCGATGAATATCGGGGTTGTATGGGGGTGTCAGGATGTGTGGACTTGTAATCCGATATCACAGTGAGAAGGTTCGTATATTTTAGCTTTTTTTGTCATTACGATAAGGCCAGGGGCACAAAGGGTAAGTCATATGCGCAGAACAAGAGAAATGTGTCGAGGAAGGTATAATTAAAACACAAATGAGGTGGGTGCTAAAACCAAGAAGTGAAAATATTTTAGTGGAAAAATGGTGGTGGCTACTAAAACTAGAGGAAGGAATAAAACTAGTCATAGTTACTAGTTTTAACTCTCTGTTTATATATATATTGTTGATTTTATATAATACATTGTTTTGTGTTTCAAAGGGAAGGCCTGAGAGGCACTTTGTTAATGTGTTTTGGCATTTAGTTAAGGGTGCTTAACTAAGAGGCAATGTATAACTACATACACTTGTGATGAAATTTTGATTATGTTCATGGAAAAATGATTGTGATGAAATTTTGAGAAACCAATTTACTAATTTTTTATGCATTTTTTCTATTCATGCTTGTGCACATGAATTTCATCTTGCTATGACCATTTCTAAGGAAACTTATTCAATTAGTATCATGGGGAAATGTCCTTTGAGGGTTGGAAATTTGGGTTTCATGTGGATGGATACATTTTATAAAGGGAGGAGTTCTATATTTTTTTTATTTTTGGTTGCATTAGGAATTTTTGAGTTCTTGAAAATGAATTCATTGTAATTATTCATTCATCTTGGTTGAGGGAGATGTGAATTTAATTAGTGACTCGGTTATTTCCAATTTGCTAAATAATACAAAATTTGGTTGTTTTTCACTATTAAAAAACAATATTCTAGGTTTAGAATTGACAAAAAAGAATGTTATGGGTGATTGAATTACCTGATTAGATGATAATTCACTAGTAGATTTTCCTACCCTCCAACTAAATCGCCTCCTCCAACAATCCAAGGCACCCAATTTGCTCCCGATTTTCGCGTTCCTCATGGTAGAATGCGTCGCAGGTTTCGGAGCTGTGTACATAAATTTATTTTAATTTTACAAATCGTGTACGCATTTTGTAGTTATATAACGTGTACATGATATGTTTGCCTATCCTACATGTCCCATGGCATGTCAAGCTTGGGTCGAACCATAGCAAGTGCTA